>CABEEJ010003355.1:0-32485 GCA_901482245.1 Timema douglasi
CGCTCGTCCGGTCGGTGAAATTGGGTAAGCGCTGTTCTTGTTGACTATCCCATTTTTAGATGCCTTGTAGCAATAATTGCTACACTACTAAAGTCTTCAAGAAGTGCCTTAAATTAGATAAAGTCCACTTATTGAAGGTTTATTTCTCCATCACGACACTTTTAATCTGATAACAGTTTGTTTAAATGTGCTTTCCTCAGGATGTGACAGTGACCAACGATGGTGCCACTATCTTGCGTCTTCTGGAGGTTGAGCATCCAGCTGCCAGGGTGCTAGTGGAACTAGCACAACTACAAGATGACGAAGTGGGGGACGGAACCACCTCTGTGGTTAGTACACCAGCTGAGGTTAATTATTTATATTGTAATGATGTGTGTGATAGTCCTGTATTCACTTCTTAAGTTCCTTTTATTTTTACTGTTATGTCAAAACTATATAAACCAGGAGAACGGGAAGAGAGTGAAAATTCAAATCTAGTGGTTAAAAGTTAAATACACCTGAGATACATGGCCCAACCTCAATTTCCCACACAAGCCTTTACAAAACTAATTTATTAACTTATAAATATAATCCAGGTTTTTAATTTTTGTCATTTCAAACTTTTGTCATAGCATTTCTGTTTTGAATATATTGGGCCACAGTTGGCGGTTCAGTTTAAATGTTAGCATTTATATTAAATTCCAGCTTAAGGTGCAGCAGAAGGGAGCATGAGTAATTTTTCAGTTTTTATAGCATTCCTTTTTTTTAATAAATCAAATATTTCTCCAGTAGCAACGTAGAGTTTTGTTTTCTGCACATGCTAATATCAACAGATCTTGAATATCTGTCATGGGTTTCTTGGAATTTTGTCAAAACTTTTTCTCTTTATTTAAAATGTTTTGACAAAATTCGAGGACATCCTTGACAGATATTCAAGATCTATTGATATTAGCATGTGCAGAAAACTAAACTGTATGTTTTTACTGGAGAAATATTTGATTTATTTTGGCCAAAAGATTTAAATTCTGTAAAAACTGTAAAAATACTCACGCTCCCTTCGGCTGCACCTTTCATAGTCAGATTGAGTACACCTTAAGTGTGGTGCTACACTAAATCATGATGACACCTACCTAGACCAGAATAGAATGGGCCAGTTTTTCAAATGAAACTGACCCATTTCATTCTGATCTAGGAAGATTTCTTCCTGTTTAGGGTAGCACCACACTTGAGGCATATGTACTCGATCTGACTTTGAAAAAGTTCCTATGCGATTAGTATTGGCATCTTAGTTTAAATGATTTGTGTTGATAATCTATTTTAAATAATTTATATTAATGGTTTAGTTTAAATGTTTTGTTTTGATGATCTAGTTTGAATTATTGGCTTTTACGGTCTAGTTTGAATAATTTGTATTAATGGCCTTGTTCAAGAAAAATGGTGCATCAGAACGTTTTAGAGAAAACAAAAAATTTTCTCAACATATCTAATTCTATTGTTAAAATTATCTTTTTTTTATTCTTATTCCCTTCTCCTTATTTAATATATTGGCCTTAGTCTATGAGAACATGTTTCGGTGTTATATATAGATTTTATAATACATTCACAACTTTAGTTTGCTTGAATTACAGCTCAAAAAGTTACTATAACTCATTCACGGGCTAAGTTTACCTGGATGACAGCTCAAAATGTTACTAGAAGTAATCCCTAATATATCACTACACCAACAGCTGACATCAATCACTTTGGTTGACTGTAATGAAAACAGATGGTAATTTGTTAATGTGATAGTTAACCACAGTAATTTAGGCCAATATTATTAATATATTTATTTGAGGTCAGACACAAAGTTTATTTATAGTTTTATTCCACTTAAAAAAATATTCACACCACTTTCACAAAAATTTCTAACAAACATAGCTTCAAAATGGCCACTGACGAATCTAAACCATATGGTTGAACATGACGGTAAACCAAATTTTTACAATGATGCAGACACGCAGTTGATGAAAATATTTTATTCAGTTAAATATTTCAAAATATGATAAAATAATCATAAAATCATTTATTGTATGAAAAAAANTGATAAAATAATCATAAAATCATTTATTGTATGAAAAAAAAAATATACAAGAATTTTCTCTTATGCAAGTAAATACGATGCCTGTATTAAAAGGTATTGATGTGTGCACTATATTAAACATAATAACGTTCCAAAACGAAAAATAAGTACTTTTAATCATGTTTAAAATATTGTTTCGAGTTGGATAAAAAATGAAATATTTTGAGAAAACTTGTTTATGTCATTTTAAATCTACACTAATATTATAAAGAGGAAAGAAGATTTGATTTTTTGGTTTTTAGTTTGTAATGAATAAACTCAAAAACTACTGGACCGATTTAAAAAATTCTTTCACCAATATAAAGCTACATTATCAGCGAGTAACATAGGCTATATTTATATTTTGAAAATTAAATTTATTCCTCATAAAAATGTTGATAGTCACTCATATTTTATGGTAGAGTCTATGATGATTCTTCAATATGTGTTTTGAAAATAATAATGGGGGGGAGGGGGTCTAGTGTAATATATAACAGGTAATTAAATATCTTTACATTTATAACAAAACTTTGATCTCTTACAAGTGTTGGCAACCCAAAACCTAAACATATGATTTTCAAACTGTCATCCAGGTAAAAACCTATTGTGAACGGAATATAGAAATAATCCCTAACTATCCCTACTCCAACAGCTGACATTTGTCACTTTGAATGACTGTAATAAAAATGTATGGTTATGTATGGATTTGATAGTTAATCACAGTAATTTAGGCCAATACTATTTATATATTTATTTGAGGTCGGGCACAAAGCATATTTATCGTTTTATTCCACATAAAAATTTTTTTATTCACATCACTTTCACAAAAGGTCTAACTAACATTGCTTCAAAATGGCAACCGGTGAATTTAAACCATGTGATTGAACATGACGGAAACAAGTTCTTTACAATGCACCCACACAGTAGATAAAAATATGTTATACAGTTAAATATTTTGAAATACAATAAAATAATTATATATAAATAAAATGACAAGTATTTTCTCTTTTTCAAGTATATATGATGGCTGTATTAAAAGTTATTAATGTGTGCACTATATTGCACATCATATATAACATTCCAAAATGGGAATAAGTACTTTTAATCATGTTTAAAATGTTGTTTCGGATTGGGTAAAAACAATATTAAAAGTTATGAAACAGTGTAAGAAAACTTAAGTTTATGTTATTTTAAATGTAAAATGTAACATGTAACTAAAAAAAACTTAACATTTATAACAAAACAATGGTCTTTTACAAAAGTTGGCAGCCCAAAACCTAAACATATGATTTTCGAACTGTCATCCAGGTAAAAACCTCTCATGAATTGACTACACAATCTTCAGGTGCGAGGAAAACCAATATAATTGTAAATTAATATATAGAGATATGACAACAATATATATAAATACTACATTGGTTTCCCAAAGAAGGCTGTGAATCAATTAAAAGGCAGGCAACAATGATGTCTAAGTGACCATGACCAACCTCTAGCCATACTGCAATAATTCAGTCTGTTTTACTCTCTTCTGCTGAAGAATGGGACTAATGCACCTGGAAAATTACATAATTATGTGTCTGGTTGTGTTTGTATGGTAGGTGTGTAGGCCTTGCCCTTCTGTCCTCCTTTCAATGTTTAATATATTATATTATTATAAATGTTTCAGGTGATTGTCGCTGCTGAGCTTCTCAAGAATGCTGATGATTTGGTGAAGCAGAGGATTCACCCAACTTCAATCATCAGCGGTTACAGGATTGCATGCAGGTGAGGTTCATTACATTATTATTATTATCACTACCACTACCACCACCGAGGATTGAGCCCCGGACCCGCAGCACAGAAGTCCAACACCTTACCCCTAGACCACCAGGTTACCTGAGGTTCATTACAAATTTAGGGACACTCGCCTACATATATCAACACTGGTAGCAGGATGGTTTACAGGTGAAGCTCATTATGCATTTAGGGACATCCACCAACATATATCAATACTGGTAGCAGGATGGTTTACAGGTGAGGCTCGTTATGCATTTAGGGACATCCACCAACATATATCATCAGTGATTGCAGGGTGGCTTGAAGGTGAGGTCCATTAGAGGTTTAGGGACATCTACTTCAATCATCATTGGTTACAGGATTGTTGCAGGTGAGGTCTAATACAGGTATACAATCTTAAGAAAAGGTAGTGGTATTCATGTGGGCTTTAATAGTCACTAACCAATTGATAAGACTATAGTAATGTGTTTACCCAAATACAAGCCACCCTTAAAGCTGTGGCATAAATATATAACACCTTTTAGAGGAAACAATACTTATTGGTTATATAATATTACTTTATAATCACTTACAAAGGAGTGTAAAGTATCTATGAAGATTGCTAGAGGCAAGGTGTGTTAGTATAGAAGATCTAATGAGAAGAGGGCAGCGGGTGGAAGTGTTTTACAGGTGTGTAAGAGACCCACTATGGAAAAGAGAAGTACTTCTGAAGTGTAAGCAAGTGCTGTAACTACAGGCTGGGAACATATTGTAGCTTGCTCAGTAAGTAATCTGTTCTGGATGGAGAGTGGGAGGCAGCAGTGAGTTGGTGAAGTAACATTCCTTGATCTTCCTTGGAAGTACGGAGCTGCAAAGTGGAACACCGGTTTTCTTGCTGCAGCCTGGATGGTTCATAGGCGCTGGTAGGGTTGGAAAGGGGGAGTGTTTAGGTAGGTACACATTTGAAACAAGAAGGTCAGAGTTGGCTTTGATTATGATTGACTAATTTATTTCTTCAAATTACAATCGGATCATCACCATATACCTATTCCATTAGTGAGTTGTATCCAATCTCTCCACCGGCTGCCGATATTGTTACTCAACTTATTTCTTCACATAACAATAAGTACCCCCCTTTATTCTTAAACTTATTTTACTTTCTTTCTACTCTTTGTTCACATGAATTTTTTACGTTACTTTTGTTTGATACATATAGTGAATCCATTGTTTCTCGCATTATTGGCTCTAAAGGAATAAGTCCTGTACTGTTTGTGTTAGGGGTCAATGGCTCACTAGGTAAAGTCTTATATCTTTGCCTAAGAAATGGTCACATAAATAGCACCACAAACTCAGCGTAACATTTCCCCATTAATGAATTTGACCTTAGACTTTTCACTGCACACCCACTTCACTTTTGTCTCTAGATTTGTCTTGCCATGTTTTGAGTCTGGTAGGTCTTTGCTGGAGTTGGCCCTGATGAGCCTTAATTGCTCTGCAGCTAGGATTTGTGCCGCCATGAAGCTTGTATAAGTTTTATCTCCATGGTCCTAGGAGGGTGTAGGGTTCCATTCATGGATTCCATCAGTGGTGTTGAACAGGAGTTGGGTTTTAGCTAGGACGCAGGATCCCACTTATAAAGGGCTCATTGCATTTTGTGGTTCATACCACTTTGGGTATTGAAGTTGTTTTTTCTCTGCTTGGGTTGGTATTATTATTATGACATGACGTTGGCGTCTCTTGATGCCCATTCCTCTTGTCACCAGAAAGTCTGACCAATAAGGATTTTGCTGGGTGCAAAACTGGTGGTGTTATTTCTTTATTTGAAAAAGGTAGAATTTTTTTTGGGTGAGATATACCTTATACCATTGGTTGTGTTCCTTTCTTCGAGGGACATATTATGGGTTCCGATTTTTCACTCTTGCTTGGATGTATCTACGAGATTATATCTTGGGTAGTAGATGGTGATAGTTGCTCTTTTAATTTTCCAATCACTGCACATCTTCTTCCATCATGAAGAGTGGAATTGTGGTTCATTTTCTGTGAGAATCACTTTAAGGTAACCCCATTTGGGGATAACTTCTTGTTTCAAGTTTTGTGTGTTCTTGGGGGTTGTAGGATTTGCGATTGAGAAGACTTCCCATAATTTTTTCTCTGGAGTGACCTGTTTCAGCATGGTCCAGGAAGTGTTGGAGCTCATATGGCATCCTGCTCGGAATGAGGAGCTTACATTTTTCTTAGGGCTGTTTCTGTGGAGGGATAAATATTCTGGCCTTGGCCTTCTGCGCTGCTTTTGGGCATGGTATCTACTTGTGGGGGTAGAATTACTTTGAGTAAGGACGATGGTGGTGGTGGTGGTGGTGGTGGTGGAAGGTTGAGGAGGCAAGTGGTTCTGGGAGTATCGTTCACATCCATTCTTTTGTGATGGCTTTAATTGATTTATCTCTGGGGAGACCCGCTCCAGCGGGGTAGTAATAGTGTTGGAGGAGATCCATTGGCATCTCGCTCAGGATGAGGAGGGGACTCCTTCCTTCTTCAAGTTTGTCTCTTGAGAACATTACATTTTCTAGTCTTTGACGCTGCTTCTTTACGTGGCGATCTGCTGGTTGGGGCAGGATAACCTTTTCAGGTAAACATAAAGCATTCTATAAGGAGGGATTGGGGTTCTGGGAGTGTACTTTGTACCTATTCCTTAATGCTGGTTTTTTGTGCGACTTGAGAGGCGTATGGGGCAATCCTTATGACTGACATCCAGGACAGTACTGACAAGAAGGGGGAGGTTGGGTAGTTCTGGTAGGGCCAAAAGGGAGGAGCTTGGTAGGGTAGTTAGGGGTAAAGAAGAAATATCTTTGACAACTTGAGCTCTTTCTAGTGGTTGGTCCCCTGAGGGGGTACTGCGGGAACATGGTAAAGGGTCTGGTGGTGGGGTGAAGGAGCTTGCCCATGTGGGGAAGGATTTAATTATCGGGAGCTAGAGGGAGCAGAAGAACTATTTGTACAGCTGCATTTTTCTGCAAATAAAATGGTCAATGGATTCTTCTGTGGTCTGGGCCTCTCCATGGAGTTAAACTTTCACTTGAGAGTCAAAGCGCTCCTAGAGCCTCTTGCATAGTTCTTCCCCGGGGTTTGATAAGTCTTTATAGTAGGGATGGATGGGAATTACATTGTTATTATGAGACAGAAAATTAGTCAAAATATTGAAATCAGGATAAGAACAAAAATGATAAAAATGGCTCTAGAATTTTAGGTTAAAAATATGTATTGATTTTTAAACTAATATGTTAAGACTTGTGAAAGCTTTGACATGAGTAAACCTAATATGAATAATAAAATAATATTATAGCATTTTATTCATAAAAATCTAACAATATAGATAGTTTAGGCATGACTAAAATTTTATATTTAATCAAATAGCAAAATTTTGAACAAATATTGAATAATACAAATTGAATAGTTAATTTTAACAAATTTTTGATGGAAATTATTTTCATTGGTTAATTTCTTTTAAAAATGGTGGTCTATATTTAATAGCTCTTTGTGATTACTCGGGCTTCGAGCGGAGCTTGTCATTTAAACTCTAGATCAAGATTGAAAGTTTTATAGCCTTGTTATTTTAATGCTTTCACTTGATGTATGTAAAAAATCCATTTTTAAAACCAGTCTCTCTACCAATACTGGAAATACTGGAATTTTAAACCAGGTACAGGAAAAATATTCACCCTTTTTTGACATTGAGTGAAATGTTGGATCACTGGGTCACGAAAGTCATGAATTTTTAATATTTTAGTCATAAAGGCACGAAAATAATTTTAGTTGGAATTTCCCGCACATCGTAACAACGTGAATGCTTCAAAGATAGCGCTCGCTACCCACTACATGTGATGGCACGCACCAGTAGGAAGTTGCCTGATTGTTTTGTTTGTGATTCCAACGACAAGGTTAACGTTCACCATCTTGTATTAAATTTTAATGTGGCGTGCTACTTGTCTCGTGGGGTGTGTGAGTGCATTATGCCGTGTGTGTGTCTACAAATAATGGTTTTAGAGTGAATGAATTGGAATTCAGGTTTTGTTGATGATACGGGAAAATACCAGGACATTTTCTACACAAACCGTGCGGTCATCTGTGTTGTGGATCTGGATCAAGATGTTGGCGGCAATTATCAATTTTTTACACTTTCAGTGATCCGACTGCAATTTGAAGGCGGTGTAAAATGTATATTATAATTTCAAATTAACATTGGCAAACAAATAGCAATCGTTTTCGCGGTGAAATATGGCATATTTTTTTATAAAATATAAAATAATACTATTAGTGTTAATATTTGATCCTTGACGTAATTCATTTAATTTTAAAGACCATTCATTCAAAACAGTTGAAATTTACCAATTTTAAAAATGATTTTTGTTGTCTTATGGGCACATAAAACATTAGGCCTAAATTATTTTTTAATCTTGTGTTGCGAAAAAAAATCCTTAATTCTTTGGGGGGCATTCAAAGATTTTATGTGTAAAGTTTAGGCTAATCTGTTAAAAAATGCCTGGTAAATGTTCTTTCAAAGAGTTTTGGCTGACTGTTGAAGAAAATAAATACTCAAAGTGGTTGCGCTCTATTGAAGATGACCCGTACAAGGCCTATTTTACATTTTTAAAATCGAAATTTGATATAAGCCACAGTGGGTTGAATGGAGTGAAAATTCATGGAAAAGTTAAGAAGCATTTGGAAATAACCTCTGCCCTTCCAAGGTAAGCAAAAAATGCTCAGCTTTATATTTTCTGAAAAAGTTGGATGTAAACAGCCAGAACCGGCAAAAGAATTATTACCTTTTACAAGTAGGCCTGCTTCTGAAAATGATGTATATTTAGAGACCCTGATTTGTGGTAAATAAAACCACTGGATTTTGTTGAATAAAAAGTTGGATTTTGGTATAAAAAGTCGGTAAATAAAAGGGTAAAACCATGATTTTTGTTAAATAAAAAGTTGAATTTCGGTAAATAAAAGGGTAAGACCATGATTTTCGTTTTAAAAGTTTTAAGAGTTTTTTTAAGGTAATGGTAATAAATTAACTCAAATAGCTTAGAAAGTACTGGACTGAATTATTTTATAAGACAAAAATGTCCATACCTTTTATCAACATACTTCACTTCAATCACCAAAGTACAAAGACAATATTGTTTCCAAATTTTCAAGTTAGTGCACACTTATCTGACATAATGTTGTAATATGCCAAAAATGCACGTACACTGTCAACATTAGACACTGGAATCCATATTGCTTTTATGCTGTTGATGGCAAACTCTTCATGGTCTTCTTTCAGTCCAAACAATATGTCCAAAATGTCAACTTTTTTACTATTGCTTTGCAAAGCTCTCACTTGTTTCTGCAGCGCACAGTATCCTCTTTGAAAATTAATTCCAGAGCAGGATTTTAAAAATGGTATTTTCCGAGCTGATTGGAAGAGATCAGAATTAATTTGTTTTGTCCCAATCGAGCGAATGTCAAAAACAGTACCAATGTTTTCAAAAAATGTTTTGGATGGGTCTGACTTATAGAGTGAATTCAGCTTTGTAAGGCACTGCCGTCCTAAAGATTGAAACTGACTTTTGACATTTGCTTGTTTTAGAGTTGGAAGAATTTATCAAATTTTCCTGTGTTTTTTTCTCCGTAGTTCATGTCATAAATCAGTTTAAAACTACATTGTAGCTCTGTCACTTTACCATACATCTTATGACTGAAGGCATAGGTAGAACCTTCGAGTATAGTAATTAATTCCACCAATTCAGAACAATGTTAAATTAAAAATGTTGCCTGGCATTCAATCAACTTTAGGGTTACTTTATTATTTGACATATCCTGGAAGTACTTAAGTGCTGCTGTCACCTCCTCCAATGTGGAAAAATATTCCACTAGATCCACCAAATATTCACAGGAGGTACACCACTGAACAAAACGACGAGTTCCATCGCGTTAAAACTAGGTTTGGAAATAGTTTAGCAGAATTTTCATCTTTACTGTATTTTTCATTCAGAAATGCTAGATAATTATGTTTTCTCTTTCGAGTATTCAGAAATACAGCCTTTCCTTATGCAACACACTCATTCAGCTCTGGCAGCTCTGCTGACCATTAATTTTGAACCAAATTAAGTTTTTGGTCCCAGCACTGTATATGTAGAAAATCATCGCTTAAGAAAACTTTCAAAGAAGTCACACATTTCATCATGTAACGCGCAGCACCATCTGTCACAACACAAACTACATTTTCATAAGGAATCTCATACTTGGTGATGGTGTCCACAAGTGCCCGTAATCATTCTGTTGTTGAAGCATTCTGCAAAACTTTAACTGCACCAACAAACAAGCTTTGCTTCGAATCAGCACGTAATGTTTTCAACAAAATAACAAAAACACACTGTCCTTTTCTATCAGTTGTCTCACCACAAAGAATTGCAACTTGCTGATTTTTTTACATTGTCCTTGATATTATTCTCTTGACTTTGGTTAACTTTTGGGATCCAAACACTTCTTATAATTTCTGCCCTAGGGAGGTCTTCTTCACCTAAAACCGAATTGTAAGCATACTAATTTTTGATAGAACAAACTATTATTAGGCTATGTTGGTTGACAAAGAGTGTATACACTAATCTACTAGGCTATTTAACTAATTGTACTTAAAGATAAACATCTTGAAAATAACCCAAATCAAACATTTCTATCTCATCTATTTTTTTTTGATAAATTAGTTAATAATCAAAAGTGTTAAAAAACACTATTTTGTCATTAGGAAAATAAAATCCGAAAAGAATAGAAAATAATTGGCCCTTATTTACTTTTGATTTTTAAATAATAAAAGGAAATTTTTAAAAAATCTTCAAAATGGTTACCTTTCACATATTTATCCATCCAACATCACATAGAAGGATGATCTAGTTTATCAATGGGAATATTGGCTTCCATAAATGTTTTTGTGGTATTCATAATGAATTCTTTGCGGTCTTCTTTTGAGTTTTTAGACTTTATTAGAGAATTTTCAAGGGTGGCTTGTTTTGATGATTCAAAAACATTTTTTTTCCGTTTATGCAAGGCACTATTAATATGCTTCAAACATGTGTCTTTTCTGAACCAGCCAAGGCGCATGTTGCACAATTTGCATATCATTATTTTTTAACTTTAACAAATATATAAAATCCTTCTTTTCCAAACTCACGCTCTCTTTCAAAAATACTTAAAACTTTAAGCATGTTTAAATATTAAATAAATATAAGAGAGGTTAAAAACAAATTGATCTTACTGACAAGTAATGCAACGTTAATATCTATACGGCCTGTGGGAGTGATGTCATCACGAAGCCAAAGATATGAGTGTAGTGAGATCTCACTCTAGCTTGGACATGGCGTTGTTTTTGGCTTCTAATTCTTTAAATACTTGCCTTGGGTGCCCAATATGGCCGTTTTAGTAGCCAGTTTTAACAAATTTAAAAGCAAGTCTTTGGTTGAGGGAAATAAACTTTCTTTTGAAAGAAAATTATATTGATTCAGTTGGTAGTATTTTTATTTTCTTGTTCAAGTCTTAGAATGGCTGCTAATGTCAGCAATGTTTTATTATTTATTCGCATTTAGATTGAAAAAGTGACCATAATTCGCGTTTAAATGGCCAAATCGTCAATTTCGCGAATAGATTTAATTTTGTTTTATTTCATGTCAATATTTTCACTCAAAACTGCCACAATGATGTTTAATTATTTTTCTATGGCAATTTTAATGTGCTAAGTAAAAGTTTGTAAAAACACAACTCATGAAGCCTCGTGAAATATCGGTGTCTCTATGTATATTTGGTTGCAGCTTCGTCTACATTAGTTGTTTCATCTTCCTCATCTCTTGGAGGACCTTTAAGTAAATTTTGTGTAAATGATGATACCTCGAAAGCAGAAATTCTGTGGTCCATGAATAAGGTTATGACTCATACTTCTGACAGAGGTTCGTGTATTTCCAGTGATCTTTTCTCAATCATGTTTCCTGATAGTGTAATAGCACAGAAGTTCAAAATTCAAAAAGACAAACTTGGATATTTGGCAACCTTTGGTCTTTGTCCCTTCTTCCAAGAAAAACTCTTGGTGGAGTTAAAGAAGATTGCATTTTTTGCAGTTTCACTTGACGAAAGTCTCAATAGAATTGCCCAAAAAAGACAAATGGACATCATTGTCCGTTATTGGAACTCAAGTTTAAATGTGGTTTCGACCCGATACTTCAACTCTGTGTTTTTAGGGCATTCTAATGCAGCTAACCTCCTTGATTACTTTATGTCAGGTATGTCTGAATTAGGACTGCCTTTAAAGAATGTTCTACAAATTGCTGTTGATGGACCTAATGTAAATTTAAAATTCCTTAAGGACTTCAACCAAA
The DNA here is from genome assembly GCA_901482245.1 of Timema douglasi. NCBI lineage: Eukaryota > Metazoa > Arthropoda > Insecta > Phasmatodea > Timematidae > Timema > Timema douglasi. The sequence continues at coordinate 12,229 of CABEEJ010003355.1, forward strand.
TGATGGGAAAAAATTTAGATAACTCTGAAGACAAGAAACCTATTGATGTTGGCACATGCTCTCTTCATACAGTTCATGGGGGCTTATAAGACAGCTCATAATAAATGTGAATGGCAAGTTCATAATTTTCTGCGTTCGTTGTATTATCTGTTTAAAGATTTTCCAACCCCCAAGGTCTGATTACATCCTCTCAAGTGGATCAGACCTCTTTCCACTTAAAATGTGTTCCATCAGATGGGTGGAAATTTCAAAAGTAATTGAAAGAGCCTTGAAAATGATTCCGCATTTAAAGAAATATGTGGCTTTTGTGTGTTCCAAACCACCTGAAACAAAGAATTTCGGTGTTGTACGAGACTTCCTAAAAGATAACCTTCTTGAAACAAAACTCTTTTTCTTACAGTCAGTAGTAGAAGTGGAGCCATATCTTAAAATATTTCAAAATGACAATCCAATGTTGCCCTTTGTACATGCCGAACTTTATTTGATGACACGTAGCATTGCTACTCGCGTCCTTAAGGCAAAGGTTATAAGCAATGTGAAAAACTCAGGACAGCTCTTGGCAATTGATGTCAAAAATGAAAATCTATTGAGCTTTTCAGACGTAGACATAGTCTTTGGTGCGAATAAATTTTGTAAAAATGTGAAAGAACTTTATGTACAGCTCTTTAGAAAAGATTGCAGTCACTTCTTAGTGGAAATGTTTCAAAAACTGACTGGGCCTAGGTCTCCATTACGAAAGTACATGGTGAAAGGTGCTTCATGCCTTTCACCAGCAGTAATGACTAGTGGCACTCTAAGAATACAATGGGTTAACATAGCACTCGAACAACTCACTTCAAACAACCATATTGCATACACTGAAGCTGAACATATAAGAAAAAACTACCTTTAAATCTGTGAGCAATCTTCTGTTCAAGAAGAGCTGAAGACATTTGATTTCAATGAAACCAGACTAGATTCTTTTTTCTTCAACATCTTCATTAATGCAAAAGCTTGCAAGGCATTGCTGTCATTTTGCACGATGATATTTACAATGTTCCATGGAAACAGTGCTGTTGAAAGAGGTTTTTCAGTAAACAAGGAATGTTTGGTTGAAAATATGAAAGAGCGTTCTCTAATCTCCCAACGCAGCATATATTCATTGGTTCAGTCTGTAGGTGGCATAAAGAATGTGGGATGCTGCATGCAGCTAGGCGAGCAAGTTCCAAAAGGAGGGAAGCAATTGAAGAAATGAAGAAGAAAGAAAGTGAAGAAGTTAACAAATCAATAACAACATTGGAAACTAAATAAACTCGAGGCAAAGAAAAGAAAACTTCTCCAACAGGCTGAAGAAGAGGCTTCAGCACTTCAAACTGAAATCGACTTGGAGAAGAAATGACTGAGGCAGATGTAAATCCTGTATGTTGTGATTTTGTGTTTAAACTAAATATTAGGTGACAAATTTGAACAATATTAGATTTTTATGTTTGTTGAGAGACTTCCGCTTCTGGGAGCTTCAAACATCTTTAATTACAAGTAAGTTTTCCTGTTGGTATGATTATAGTAATAGTTTTTACTTGTGTTTGTTATTATAATAGCTAGGCCCGATGTAGAATATAATGTTCGACAGTTACCGAAGGAATTTTATTTGCACCGCGTCTTACTGCTCGTTTGGGCTATATGCACCCAAAGGTATTTTGTGGTCAAAAAAGGTCATCAAAGAGTCACCAATTTTTGTTCTTCTAACATTTTGAGACCCCTGATATTATTTGGACTGACAGTTATATTTTAACCACCCCTCAATTTATCCCCCTCTGGTCTATCTTGTTTGCCACACGATTAGTTGACCTTGTAGATGACCTTGCAGTGCAGATGTTTGCCTCACTTGCCCCCTTTCTATTCTCACTAAGCCCTCCCTCCCCCCTCTCCATTACATACTATAGAAAGAAACAAATAACTGTTTTGACTACAATAGCAGCCAACCTCCACCTTACCCCACTCCACCCTAAACTTTTTTTCCAGCAGTAGCCATTATGAGTGTTGATCTAAAGTCTGTTCATGATAGGTTTTTACCTAGATGACAGAAAATTATGTTTTTATATTTTGGGTTGCCAACACATGTAAAAAAAAGATCACTGTTTTGTTATAAATGTAAAGATCTTTAATTATCTGTTATATATTACATTTAAAATAACGTAAACTTAAGTTTTCTCGTACTATTTCATTTTTTTAAATAATTTCTTTTTATCCAACTCAGAAACAATATTTTAAACATAATTAAAAGTACTTATTCTTTGTTTTGCAATGTTATTGATTATGTTTAATATAGTGCACACATCAATTCCTTTTAATACAGGCATCTTATTTACTTGCAAAAGAGAAAATTCTTGTCATTTTTTTTTACATACAATAAATGATTTTATGATTATTTTATCGTATTTTGAAATATTTAACTGAATGAAATATTTTCATCAACTGCGTGTCTGCATCATTGTAAAAATCTTTTTTACCGTCATGTTCAATCCTATGGTTTGAATTCGTCAGTGGCCATTTTGAAGCTATGTTCGTTAGAAGTTTTTGTGAAAGTGGTGTGAATTTTTTTTAAGTGAAATAAAACGATAAATAAACTTTCTGTCCGTCCTCAAATAAATATATAAATAATATTGGCTTTAATTACTGTGGTTAACTATCACATTAATATATTACCATCTGTTTTCATTACAGTCATCCAAAGTGATAGATATCAGCTGTTGGCGTAGTGATATATTAGGGATTACTTCTAGTAACATTTCGAGCTGTCATTCAGGTAAACTTAGCTCGTAAATGAATTATACTAGTAACTGCTCAAGTTCAAACACCAATTCAAACTTTTGGTGTACCTGCCTGATCTTGACATTCCAATGGCACAGTACATAATTTGTTGTGTTCTTCACTTCATCCCTCCTCCCTTCAACCCCCCCTCCTTCTAGTGCCCAAAAGAAAATCTACCATTCCTAAGCTTGGCCTGGTGTGAGTATTTTGCAGATCCTACTTGTTTATCTTGTGATCTTTGTGTTTAAGAAGAAATGAGTAGACTCAGAGGAAAAACCTCTTTTAAAGATGATTGGTTGGTCATTCAATATACTGGAATTTCAAAACTAAAGTCAGTTTGACACCCTGAAAATGCAATGATAATCATAGGCTATTTAAATCAGAATATATCGGCATTTTCAATTATAAATCATTTGATAACTCAACAAATTGTTAAAATTAATTTAAAATTTCACATTAATATTGTATTAGAGCCTTAAAACTACTTTCGACCGGTAAACTTATTCAATAATGTTATCTATTTTGAATCATCCTTGATTAAATTGCATTTGCATGACAAAACAATGAAAACAAAAATTGCTAAATAGATTTCTAAATAATTGAATACTTATTATTTTGTAGGGGTGTGCAAAGACCACTCTTTAAATTCAAAGCGAATTTTAAGTGAAAATTGTGAAGAAAAGTCGAAGTCTAAGCTACCTAGGATTTTTGTTGTCACTTAACACTACTTTTAAATTTTAAGTTAATTATTTTTCTAGCTCTTGTCATTAACAAGGGCCAGGAAAATTTCCTTATTTATTATTTAAGGGCTATATTAACAATTAATGCACACAGCCTTACTGATAAGCTTTGTAACTTATCAATTAAGTTTTAATTTTTTACTTACATCGTGGAATTTATAATATTATTTTGCAAACTTTAAATAAACACGTTTCTATCTGTATTTCTCTTATAATAATTATAAATTAATTTCTGTTTTTGTTTCCTACTTTTCGTATAAGCCATTTTGAATAATAAAGAAAATACGGAGAAGTTATAAAAAACTTCTTTGTTAAGATACGTTTGTAAATTTGTAGCTGATAATTTCAGTGACCATGGTGTTAATTCTTTATAGGTATTTTTATTTTTTACAACATTATGTTGTCGATAGTGAATGTAATATATTAACATTTACTTACCCTTTTTCTGATCCATGCTAACATTGTGTTAGTTAAATTACTAGTCATTGTTAAAATTATGTTTAGTAACGGTCTTAAAATTGTCAAATAATGAAAAATGTAATATTTATAGTAAGATAAAATTAAATTGTTGATACTTTATTGAAGTTTTATCCTTTCTTCGAAATTTTTCATATATGCAAAAGTTATTGTAGATGTTGAAGTCGAAGCTGAAGGACATTTGACCATCTACCTCGACTTTTCAAAGCTTTGCACACAATTATTATTTTTACTACTTTGACCAAGTCCTTTTCTAAACTCATAATTTCATTTAAATAAAAGTATGAACATCAACTTTTACAAGCATTAAAAATTGAATTGAATAAATTTTTCAATAAGATCATTTCTAGCACAAGACTTTACAACGTGCATGTCCAACTGCACATAGAGGAATAGAATTGGAACAGATGACATGATTTTACGTGGTTATTATATTAAGGCAAATACACGGAATATGAAATATTTCTAATTTCTAACTGTTTGTGATTCCTACGTTTTCCTAAAGTGTAAATTATATTATATTTAATATATATTATATATTTTTTAATGAAATATCAGCTTATTAAAATGTTATTTTTTAAATAATTGTTAGTGTAATTTTAATGTCCTTAAAGAAATAAGTGTTAAAACCATTTTGATTAATTTTTATATCATATTTTTATTTGAGTGCTGTTTTTATTTTTAAATCATGTTTAAAAAAATGTAATTTCTAATTTAAAAACCAATATCTCAATTATTTTTTTATCAAAGGTATTTACTTCTATAAATGTGTCATTCTTATTTTAAGAACATGTGTTGTTTTCATACATTTTTAAAATCTCACATTAAAAATTGTGGTACTTATATTTTATTTTTGGTTTGACTGGTGACATTTTAAATATACTATTTTACTTCTAAAATATTTATATATCTATATATATATATATATGTTATTTTAAAATTATGAATATACTCGAACTCAGGAGCTTTTTGAAATACTCTACTTTAATTCAACTCAAATGAAAAAAACAAGTTTGCAGACTTTTATTAAAAAGGAAGAGGCTTATCAGAAAATGGTTGATTTTGTAGTAGGAGGGGGAAACGTTGATTTTGTTAAATCAAAAATAAATAAATCTGAACCTGCTTAAGGAAGGAGCAAATTGTTCAATTAGTTGCCCTATGCATTAACTTCAAGTTCACTTAAGAGATTTATATCTGAAAATTTGGCTCTTTCCTGCAGCAATCATTTACATCAAAAACAGTTTCTTTTATTTAGGCATATCATCTTGTTCTAACAACATCACAGTAATTGCTTCAGTATATTTCTGCATACTGCAACATTTCAAACACACAGAATTTTTCACTGCTATTCTCCACTTTGAACGAATTCTTACGAGTGCAAAATTTGTGGTTCACTAAGAAGAGAATGACAGTCCCACCATGACCTGTGTATGGTGAATTTGGGCAAGTTCAGATTATCAGTTCTGGTATGAAAATCATGGCATCAAGTGGAAAATTTACTGTGTGTAGGGACCATAAGAGGTACCTGGCCACATCGGTGCATTTGAGATAGTTCTTTGGTGTTCATATGGACAAGATTGTGGCACACTGTTATTTATTCATAATAATTAAATATGTTGATGTTTTACTGAATTAGTAGTTATTATAAAATAAAGCTCACGCCACTAATACTGTAAATTTTATAAAAAAAAATTTTTTTATTATTATACTTTTTTGGCCTTTTTCTAATCTCTTTATTTATTTATTTTTCCACTGTTCTGTAACTATAAAAAGCAGGTAGCAAAGCAGGTAGATACTATTATTACAAGTTACCTGTGTCATCCCCCTGACAACAAAACGGGTAGATATAGAGATGTGGTGTCATAAGAAAAGTATCGATACTGTGCTTATTAAAAGTATCGGGGAAACAATATCAATACTATACTAGTATCGAAAACAGTAAGTATCGGTATCAAAATTTTAATCAGGAAAAAAAAAATTCATCTAATAATAATAATTTCAACCTTTGCATCATAATTATATTTTCATATTTATTTAAACACTAAAAATTATAGGGGTTTTTAATATTTAAAAAAAAAATTTAAAAGACACATTTTTGCTATTCAACTTCTTAAAAGAACTTCCATAATTTACTTCTGCGAGGTATCATTTTTTAACTAAATTCGTCTAGTAGACTGGTCGCCACTTGCTTGGTCAGGCATCAGACTGTATTGACAAATGAAGAAGAAAGAATAGCTTTGAATTATGATGAACTAAAAGAGATTGAATGCTAGAGTTGCAGATAATGAATGAGAACTGTGTAATAGTGTCATTTGTTCTTCTTCCACAGTCCACTTTAATAAACATTTAATCCCAGTATGAGTGATGATAACAAGAAAGTTGTTTCTATCGATACCAGAGTGTGAGTACTAATCAGTCAAACTACCGCGAAAAAGTATTTAGTAAAAAAATACTCTTATTGAAAGGAAAATATCAATATTAGTAAAATATTGATACTTTTTTTTCACATCCCTAGGTAGATACTGTTATTACAAGTGACCATTATCAAGTTTCTGACAGCAAAGCAGGTAGATATTGTTATTACAAGGGCTTAATTTCATTCTCCTGACAATAGATTAAATTGGTATTAATATTACACTTGCCCATTGTCATCCTCTGGACAACAAAACAGGTAGATATTGTTACTACAACAGTCCATGTATCTTAATAACTCATTTGTTTGTATTCCAGAGAGGCCTGCAAATACATCCAGGAGCACCTCACATTGAGTGTTGAGGAGCTGGGCAGGGATTGTTTGGTGAATGCAGCCAAGACTGCCATGTCTAGCAAACTAATTGGAGCGTATCCTTTACATTTCTGTACTGCACATTACACTTTACTCTATGATTAGGGCTCTGTAAATTTAAAAAAATTCTATTATCTTTGAATATCAATTTTTGAAATATTTACACACCTTTGAAATACCTAAAATCCTCTAATGATTCATTCACTTTCACCCCACATTTTTATGTGTTATTCAATGTTTGTTTGAAAGAAAGTGCATTTATTTCAGTTAGTGCATTGACTCAAAAAATTGGTTTCATTTTTTAGAAAAAAACAGCCTTAATAATAGGCCTATATTTTTTTAGCGCCATGTCTTACTACTCATTCAGGTTATATGCTTGTAGACTAATGGCTTTAGGGATTAGGAAGGTTATATTTAGAGGGAGTTTGCCTGCATTTACGTGGAAGGAGAAATCATTTTGGAAATTCACCCTTAATACACCCGACCGAGATTCAAACCTCAATCTCCCTCTCATCAGTAGTCTAGTCTAACATGAGAGTAGCATGTTGAACCATGGGACCACCAAAGCAAGGTTTATAAATTTAAAGTGGCCTTCAATCACATCCTTGGGAAATGCGAAACAAGTTCACCTTTGAGGACTTTATGTAGTTATACATATCAAAATAGTTGGTTAGATATGGGTCAAATCCACTATTTTACGGATCCGAATCTCAAATCAAAATCTCCAATTTACCTTTGAATCCGAATCTTGGAAAAAATTATGAACATAAGAGGAAGTATAAATACAATAGAATAATAGAAAATACAAACATTAATTAAATGCTAACATTCTTTCTTATAATCCATTTATTATATATAACATTCATACATTAGTTAAGTGTTAAATTATTAGTCTGGGCCTTGGTTAATTATAATTGGTGCTGAGCCAGCTATAAGCAATCTTAGTGTTTTAAAACAAATTTCACTTGAAAAAATTAAAAAAATTGATAAAAATACTTGAGGGTTTAAATTAGAGATGGGTCGAATTAAATATTTCTCGAATCTGAATCTAAATTTTTCTCTCGAATCTGAATCCTAGCATATTGTTAGAAGTTTTAATGGTTTACAACCTACATTACACAATACAGGACTAAGCTCTAAAATAAGATTTATTTCAATCATGCTTTCAATTTTAATCAACTCCAGCCACCCCTCAAAAATACAGGTTAAAATCCAGCCAAATTAAACAATCTAGACTCGTATTATTGTTTAAAAATCAAATCAATCAAAATTTAGTGTCTTTTAGTTATTTTTAAAAGTGCAGATAAAATGACTTTTAAGTTTCTAAAACAACATGTAAAATAAACAGATTTGACCTAGTTACCTTTTGATCAACTTTAATCATCATTGAAGGATTATAATTTATTTTAATAAGAAATACAAATACAAACAGATTTTTTAAATAAAGACTAAAACAAAATGCTTAACAACTAAACATACATTGGAAATCGTGAACTCATTAATGGCTACGCATGTTTTATCATTATTTTCTTATATATCCATTATCTATCTTCACTTAGAAAACAAGAAATATATTAGATTTCTGATAATACATTCTATTTAAAACAGTAACATATTTTTGACTCTTGCAATATTTTTATTTCCATTTTATTAACAGGACTAAGTTTGAATAATTTTACAATTACTTCAATAACATATTTAAAAAAATAATAAACTCTTAGTTAGAAACAATTTAAAACAAATTATGAATTAGCAAGTCATTATTTGATTCTTAAAACTCGATAGCGCTTACTAAGTGATCAGATTACTTGGATCGATTCCAAACAAACAATCATATACAATACGCAGGTCAGTAGGTATAAATAAACAGTTTTATCGGTGTCTGACCGTTGACAGTATTCATTATTCATGAAACCCAACAAAATATCTAGCTTAAAGATCGTAATACGCAATAAATTGTGGTTCTTTGCATAGTTGTAAATAATTAAAACCAGTGTTGGGTAGTAAAAATTAACAGTATCTTTATTAAATCATCATTATGCTGGCAAGTAAACATAATGTGGTTCATGGCAGCCAACTTTGTATCGTGTATAGTGGCAACTGACTTTGTATCATGTGTTTAATTTTCTTATTTCTGTTAAAAAAAACACCTTAATTTGTTTTATATATTGCGAGTTTATTTGTAATTCTAGTTTTTATTTTCAGTTTTTGAAGATTTTTAATATGTTCATTAAAATATTTACAAGATTGTTCATGAGGTGAAAATTTTAGAAGTGAGCATGTGCTGAAACGGTTGAGTCGAAGTTTCCCATTGTTGTGGGAGGGTAGGGTATTTAGTCATGTTAGATTTTCTATGCCTAACAATATTTTTTTTAAATAATGATTTTATTCATGCTTATCTCTTTTGTCCGACAAACTAAAGATTATGGATTAAGTTGTGACTTTCAATGAGGCCTAACTAAATAATTTTTGAATTCAAAATATTATGTGACAAAGCTTAATATTTATGAGGTGAAAGATTCAACCATTGAATCCAGTAAAACGCCAAATCCCCAAATCTTGAATATTTTCCAGGATTCAGTGGATTCAAGGATTCAAAGATTCGAGTGACCCATTTCTAATAATAATATAAAATTCATACATTTAGTTAAGTGTTAAATTACTGGACTTTGGCCTGGTTGTTAAATTCATCTTAAAATTACTGTAAGTTGGTTTGAAACCACCAATAAGCAGTATTAGTGTTCTAAAACATATTTTACTTAAAAAATGGAAATAATTTTTTTTTTAGGGGTTTGAGTTTCTAATCCTTGAATCTTGAATATCCTTAAGGATTCGAGGGCCCATCCCTATTTTTGTTAATTATACTATGTTTATCTGTATGAAATAAAGTACATTGAACAAAAACCATTTGTAATAATTAAAATGATAGAATATTAGGGAAATGGTAGAGCACAAATAAAATTAAAAACACTAACACACATTTATTTACACACACTTCGATATTTTGATGCAATTATAGCATCTTCCTCAGGAAGTAGTAGTAGTTACACTAAACAGGATGTCTTCAGTGGTGCCAAGTTGATCGGTAAAGATGAAAACTTCTCTGGTGGAGTTGAAATTCTCTGAATGTTTCTCTATTACTCTATGGAAGGTAGGTGGTGCTGCTGTAGCTTCTGGGTTGAAATTAGTGAATATTTAGGTTGGGTAGTTTTCTAGACATTGTGATCCATTGATGTGCCAGCTCCCATCGTCTTAACTGATACATATTGCATTGTGTCTTGTTAAATGATTTTAATACCTTGTCAGTGTAGCATACCTCAAAGTTGGGGTTGTGAGTGGAGGCGTGTGCTGAAACAGTTTTTTCTAGATTATTGATTTTGTTGTCATGGCGGTGTTTATTATTCGTTTATGGAGAGTTTCAGTGGTGAGGCCAACATATTGTGCAGTACATTGTTAGCATTTTAGTTGCTAAATTAGGTTACTGGACTCACGTGTGTGACTGCCTTTAATGGTTTGGATGGAGTTGGTGACGTTGCTAGAGAAAATATATGCTGAATGATGTATAAGGCAGGTTTTGCTAGCTTTTTTGTGACAGGGTTGAGAATCTTGTTGTGATTGAATCAAGGTTGTGTCATTTTGAGCTTAGGGTGTACCAGAAGATTTCTAAATTATGGAGGTTGGTTATACACAATGACTGGTGGTTTTTTGAGAATATTGTTGGTATGGCAGGATGCTTTCAATATGGGAAAACCTGATGCTAATATTTTGTTTATCTTTTGTAGGCCTAGCTAGTACTTAGTCACTAGAGGTAATATCTTGTATTTCAGGTTTGGGTGATTGTGGAGTTTCAGCTAGTCGAAGTAGGTTATTAATGAGCGGTTTATAGTATCTCCTCTATAAAAGCTTTTTGAAGGTGTTCAAGGTGGGTTTGAAGACTTTCTGGATTGGAGGAGATGGGGTGAGCCCGTATGGCAAGACTGCATGGATAAAGACTTTAGTGTTTAATGGGCGGCAACTATCAAAATGCTGATATTGTTGTCTATATGTGGGTTTAAGATGTTTTGAATGAGCCATATGACTGCCAGTTTCCACAACAAGAAATGTTGCCTGGTCGTGGGATCGGTTTGAGGTGAACTGAAGAGCCGAAAAGAAGTTTAGGTTGTTTAAAAATAGGGTAAGATTGTCTTGGCCAACTTTCCACACCATGAATATGTCATCAAAGAAGTGAAGCCAGCAAAGTGGTTTGTTGATTTGGTGGTAATATAGTGAAAAGCTTCAAAATGTTGAAGTCGAAGGTCAAATATCCTTTGGCTTCGAGTTTGACATCTACAATAACCTTCGCATTTTTGAAAAATTTCGAAGGAAGGATAAAACTTCGATAAATTATCAAATAATTTAATTTTATCCTACTAAATATTACATATTTCAATATTTGATAACTTTAAATTAAAAAGAATTTAAACACCAACTAGTAATTTAACTACCATAATGTACGCATAGTCAAAAGTGTGTAAGTAAATATTAATATATTATATTTACCATCGCCAACGTAATTTTGTGAAAAATAAAAGTACCTATAAAGAAATAACACTAAAGTCACTGGTATGAGGTAGAGAAATCGCTTTAGTTGTGCTACATCATCCCATCTTGCGTCTAATGTTTAGTCCAAAATATTTTATCTCTGACAAATTTACAAGTGCATTTTATCACAGAGCTTTTTCATAGCTTCTTTGCGTTTTCTTTACTATTATTATTATTAGCACCGCGTCTTACCACCTGTTCGGGCTGTACGCACTTACGCTAATGTGTAATGGTAGGGTGATTGTGAGATGAAATGAAGAACCTACAGTTTAACGTGGAATCCTAACCACGGTGGAGGCCTGGCATTCCCCACATTCACAAGATGTCTTGTCAGAGGTGAAGGAAAGGGTTTGGTAATCAGATAAATCTGTGCCGGGACCGGGGATTGAACCCCAGCCGCCAGCACAAAAGTCTGACACCTTACCCCTAGACCTTATTTACTATTCAAAATGGCTGATACGGAAAGTAGGAAACGAAACAGAATTTAATTTATAGGCATTTCAGATAAATGCAGATAAAAATACATTCATATGTAAAGTTTGCAAAATAATATTATTAACTTAATGATGTAAATAAAGTTAAAACTTAATGATAATTTACTAAGCTATCAGTAAGCCTGTGTACATTAATTATTAATATAGGCCTTGACATCGACTTTTCTTCAAAGTTTCAAGCTTCGCTTCGCTTCACATTTAAAAAGAGGCCTTCGCACACCCCTATTTGGTGGTTAAATGCTCTTTACAGTTTTTCCATGAACAGATTGACACACGAAGGTGCCATCCTTGTATACATCACTGTGCTTTTGGTTTGAATGAAGTTCTGATCCATGAATTGAAAGTTGTTCTTTTCTAGTATAAATTTAGTGAAATCCAGAATAAATGATGTAGGTGTGGTATTGATCGGACACTCGTTGAGAAAATGTTCCACTGCAGCCAGACCATGAACATGAGGAATCTTGGTATACAGTTACACAACGTCAATGGTGACAAGTATGGTGCTTTGAGGTAAAGGTTGGGGAAAGCTATTGAGTTTTTGAAGGAAATGGTTGGTGTCTTTGATGTGGGATGGTAGTCCGGTTACAAATTGTTGCATTTGTAGGTTGACATAGGCTGAAATTCTTTCTGTAAGTGATCCACATATGGAGATAATAGGCCTTCCTGGTGGTACAGTATCTGTGAATTTTGGAATCATGTAGAATTTAGGCATTATTGGGTTTTTGGTATAAAGAATCTGGACAATGGGTGGAGAAAGGTTTGGTCACTTGGTCCCTTTAGTTCTTGAAGCTGGTTGGCAAATTTGATAGTGGGATCATACTAAATTTTTTGATATGTGGATGAGTCTGAAAGCTGTCTGTGCGCTTCTGCGATGTAATCATCTTTGTTCATTACTACTGTAGTGGATTTTTTGACAGCCGGTAGTATTAGGATGTTCTGATTCTGTTGGATGGATTTTATGGCTTGGCGGTGTTCCTGAGTTAGATTGTGGGTAATGTTTTGTAGAAATTTGGATCTAAAACTTGCTGAAGTGTAACTTTTACTACTTCCTGAGGAAGATGCTATAATAGCATCAAAATATTGAAGTGTGTGTAAATAAATATGTGTTTTTACTTTTACTTGTGCTCTACCATTTTCCTAGCATTCTTTCATTTTATTTATTACAAATTATACTTTCTTTAGTAATGCTATAACTTTGACTAGTGTTGCCATAATAGCTATAAAATCAATATATAATTTTTATCTAAAATAATTTCTAAACAATTATTTTTTTTAACTTTCTGTCTTGTCCTGATCCTAATATTTTGAGTCATTTCCTGTCCTGCAGTAAAAATGTCACTCCCATCCATCTCTAATAGAAAAATTATATTTCATTATAAAAAGTCATTAAATATTTTACCTTTTTCTCCACAAAATTGTTTCAAATTAACTTTTATCCATGTATTAAGCCTACATAGTACTACTAGAAAATTACAGATAAAATTCTCATTCTTAAACTTTAAATATTTGCCTTTGCTCCCAATATAGCCACATAATAGCCAGTTAAAACACATTTTATACTACTTCTTTACCTATAGATAGGGGAGGAAAAACATTTTTCAATACTGGAGAGTTTTATTGGTTATAGGAATATTATGAAGAAAATTATGATAGTGCAGCTTGTAATTTATTTTTCTGACACTTTTGGACAAAACAATCAAACAATGATGGTGTCTGCTACCAAGTAAATATATGTATACTGTTGAGATCGTTAACTCTAACTGAAATTGATCATTATTTATTTAAGGCCAAGTAGTCAATTCCCAAAATGATTTATTCACTTTAATTTTGTGTATTTATAATACGTTATAAATTCTACAATGATTTGGATATGTTATGCCATACATTTTAATGTGCTCAATACATTTTTCAAAAATACATCTCACAATATTTTGTTGTCTTGTACAATATATTACACTACTGTACTGTACAATATATACTTCTCTTGAAATGCCAGAGGACTGAGAACTTCGAGTAGAGTCAAACGTTGTTACACTAGAAGCCATGTGTGTAATCTCCTTGACAGCCCTTAGTGATGCTGAACTATTTTCCAACATGGTGGTGGATGCTGCCCAGGCTGTAAAAGTCACTGATGGAAAGGGAAACTACCAGTACCCTGTGAAAGCAGTGAATATCCTTAAGGCTCATGGTCGCAGTGCTCGAGAGAGCGTTCTAGTGCCAGGCTATGCACTTAACTCCACTGTAGCATCACAAGGTACATACTGACATGCAACAAAATTCTAAAAATCATATAGTTTAAAATTATTAATTCATTTTCTTGAAGTTAAAAAAAATTGAAACTATGTAGGGTACATCCAATAAAGCACTGAGGTTGACTAAAGGTGTGGCATATACAGAATATTTAGTGACACTAAGGAAATAAGCTCCAAGAACTGTTGTAATTAGGGCTGGGCCAATGCCTTTCATTGACCCGATCATTTGGCAACTATGGGATTGTTGGTTAAGCCATTTCTTGGTATTGAGGGGTAAGGGGGTTACTAGTGTATTATTATTATTATTAACACCGCGTCTTACTACCCGTTTGGTTTATACGCACTTACGCTAATGTGGAATGGTAGGATGATTGTGAGATGAAATGGAGGACCTACAGTTTAACGTGGACTCCGAACCACGATAGAGGCCTGGCAATCCACACATTCACAAGTTGTGATTAATATACATCTTGTCAGAGGTGAAGGAAGGGTTTGGCAATCAAATAAATCTGTGCCGAGATCGGTGATTGAACCCCGGGCCCTCAGCACAGAAGTCTGACACCTTACCCCTAGACCACCAGGTCACCCGGCTACTAGTGTACACTCAAATTAAATAGTTACTTCTTCCTTCCTCTAGCAAAAGAAAAGTGGGGATAGAAAGTGAATGTTAAAACCATACTATTCCAAAAATAGACTACATTTTTACCCCAAGCATAACCCTCATGAAACCTTAGCGCGGTCTATAATTGCATCCTTGAATAATACATAACATATGTTGTACCTTTGAGGACTGTATGCGTACCCTGACTTCCTTATGAATAGCTTTATCTGACAGCTAGGAAAAACTGCCAGATCTACTCACAGTGTGTGTGCATGTGCATGCGCTTTCAAAACTAGTCCATGGATACAGGACCTATCATCTTTATCTTTTATATCTTAAACGCATATTAAACCATCAATACTCAAGGATCTTGGCCCTGTCAAGTGCAAGTCTAAAACCTAGTTTGTGGGATGGTGAGCGGGAGGGTGAAAGGCATGGCGTGGTATTACAACAGACCAAAGTATTCTTCCACGCCAACAAGAATAGATGGATCATGGAAACGGTAGATGGCGCTAGCTTCCGGACATGTCTTGCGGAAAAATCATATGTTTGGAAATATAAGTTTTCTCAGGAATGAATGAAATTTTTATAGTAATATTTACAACACTTCTTCTAAGATAATGTATCAATGTTTATTAGGTGTTACATTTTCTTATTTTTTGTTAAAATTGGCAGTGTTTTATTGAAAGGTGTCAAAATTATTGATATTTGATCAATGTTAAAATTAGATATGGTTCGGATCCACTATTTCTTGAATCTGAATCTACATTTTATTTTCAAATCTCAAATCCAAATCCTAGCAAATTGTTTGAAATTTTAATGATTTACAAAAAGACCTACATTATGCAATATAAGCCTAAACTTTAAATCAAGATTTATTTCAATCATGTTTTCAATTTTAATCAACCTCAACCACCCCTCGCAAAATACAGGTTAAAATCCAGCCAAATTAAACAATCTAGACTCATATTAATTTTTTAAAATCAAATCAATCAAAATTTGAGTGTCTTTTAGTCATTTTTAAAAGTGTTGTTAAAATGAGTTAAGCTTCTAAAAAAACATGTGAAATAAACAGATTAGTCCTATTTATCCTTTGATCAACTTTAATCATCATTGAAGGATTAAAATTTATTTTAATAAGATAGCAAAAATAAAAATACAAACATATTTTTAATAAAGACTAAAACAACATGCTTAACAATTAAACATACATTGGAAATAGTGACCTCAATAATGCCTAAGTATGTTTTATTATTAATTTTCTTATATATCCATTATCTATCTTCGTGTATAAAACAAGAAATATATTCGATTCCTGGGATATATCGATTTCTGAGAATATATTCTATTTAAAACTCGAACATATTTTCGACTACAATATGTTAATTCCCACATTATAAGACAGGACTATGTTTGAATATTTTTACAATTACTTCAATAACATATTTAAAAAAAACACAAACTCTTAATTAAAATCAATTTAAAAATAAATAATAACCAAGTTGTTATTTGATTCTTAAAACTCGATAGCGCTTACTAAGTGATCAGATTACCTAAATAGTTTTTAAACAAACAATCGATATACGATACATAGGCCAGTAGGAATAAATAATCAGTTTTATTGGTGTCTGATGGTTGACAGTATTTATTTTTCATGAAACCCAACAAAATGTCTAACTTAAGGTTTGTCTGCAATATATTGGGGCTCTTCGCATAGTTGTAGATAATTAAAACCAGTTGGGTAGTAAGAATTAACAGTATCTTTATTTTAATCATCACTCGGGCGAGTAAACATAATATACATCATGGCGGCCGACTTTGTATCGTGTGTAATGGCTGCAGATTTTGTATCATGTTTAATGTGTTCTTATATCTGTTAAAAAAAAGCCATAATTTGTTTTATTTATTTCAAGTTTATTTGTAATTCTAGTTTTGATTTTTAATGTTTGAGGAGTTTTAATGTGTTCATTAAAATATTTACAAGATTGTTCGTGAGGTGAAAGTTTTAGAAGTGAACATGTGCCGAAACGGCCAAGTCCAAGTTTCCCATAGAGGTGGGAGGGTAGGGTACAAGCCACGTAAGATTTTCCTCATCTAATAATTATTTTTGCTGTTATTTGATCAGCAATAAAAAATGTAACCTGTTATTTAAATAAACACGATATTGAATTTAAAATGCAACAGAAATTGAATTAAGCTTAAAAATAGTGATTTTTCACAATATAGGCGATTTCTTCGTCTTTGGCCAAAGGTGAAAAAGAAAACAAAGTTTGGCTTCAACTTCGGTCAAAAAAATAACCTTCGGTCAGACACTACTGTCATGAGGAGAAACAGGATAAAGAATTGATTTATCCAAGAAAGAGTTGGATACAGGAAGTACATGAGATAGTAGAGAAAGCAAGGCTGAGATGGTGTGGTCATGTATTAAGGATGAAAAAAGTATATGTTATCCTCATATGTATCTTTTTAGTGTGGAGCTGTTTTGTGACTGTTGATCACCACTTTAATAAAAGAAATTGAAATTATTATTTATAAGAATCTATACTCACTGCTAAGCAAATTGGATCTGTGACAAAGGATTCACCCTACTACCTTATACTTTTTTCAAATTGTTTTTAATTAAAGTGTGTTTATTCATGTAATGAATAAAAAAATGTTTTTGGTAAAAACTTAATGTGATGTAGCACTATAATAGTGAAAATAAAATGAATCTTTGGCAGTGGCCTTAGTTGCCTGATGTTTACTTGTAGTGATACTAAGAAACCATGATCTAATCACTGTTGTAATGTCAGGCATTTATTTTTAATGACACTAAAGAACTATAATCCACTCACTTCTGTAATATTTCTTCTTATATTAAATAACTATAAACTGGGAACTGCTTTAATTTTGATGGGTGTCTTTTGCAGCAATGCCAAAGAAGGTTCTCAACGCCAAGATTGCATGTTTGGACTTTTCTCTACAGAAAGCGAAAATGAAGATGGGAGTTCAGGTAAGATCATCGATTTCTATACAAAATTAATATATGATAGATTAACGTTGTTTTTACATCCATTACTGTTTCCAGCCTGTGACTTGGGTCACTTTTTTATTTGAGTCATATTTTTTCACTACCGGCTGGCTCGGCCTGTCATAACTTCATATGCCTTATAATCTAACTTAAGACAGGCACAACATCCCATCATCGGCCATTAATATATCACTGTGAAAAGGTACATTTCACCAATTATAAATTGTTGGGTCATGCCAGTAATAAATCCCGGTACCCTTAGCTCAGTAGAGACACACATCGACTACGACAAGATGTCAGATATATAAATTAACTAAAAGTTAATAAATAGTAATTAGAGATGGAGCTTTTTGAATTTCTTGATTCTCTTGTGTCTCTTTTATTGATTCCACTTTCAAATATTAAAAAAAAAACTTATTGCATTTCTTATGGTTTCAATTTTCCCTTTTTTTTAAATTCCTTTAATATACCATAATTTATGAATCATAAATATTTTTTTTAGATTAAATTATTTTCTAGATACACCAATTTAATAAACGCTGGAATGGTGACCTGGTGGTCTAGGGGTAAGGTGTCAGACTTCTGTGCTAGGGGTCCGGGGTTCAATCCCCGGTCCCGGCACAATTTATCTGATTACCAAACCCTTCATTTTCCTCTGACAAGACATCTTGTGAATGTGGGGAATGCCAGGCCTCCACCGTGGTTCGGATTCCATGTTAAACTGTAGGTCCTCCATTTCATCTCACTATCACCCTACCATTACACATTAGCATAAGTGCGTATAACCTGAATGGGTTGTAAGACGCAGTGCTAATAATAATAATAATAATAAACGCTGAAAGGTGGTTGGAAGGGTAAACCTGCACACTTAATAGAACATTTTAAGTCTTAAAGCTATCATTCACATCACAAGAGTCTACCACCTTAGCTCACTTGATAGTGTGTATGTCTACTGCGCTAAGGGCCTTAGGTTCGATTCATGGTATGGCCAAAAAATGTATCATTAGTAAAATGTGAGTTTCGCCTTTCATACTGATGAATTAACGAATGAGGGCATGATGTTGAGTCTGTTATAGATTTAAGCTATTTTATAAGTCATGTGCTGATATAATTCGGTTCAGAAAGTGCACATTAAATAACTATTAAATGAAGAAAATATAATACTACAACATGTTATAGTCATTTTCAGGACACACTTGGTGACCTCACTACAGCACTTGACTATAGTTAAAGGTTGTTCATTATTGCTTGAATCCTGCTGTAACCTTCTTCAAAAGAAGATTATTAGTATACTATTAGGTCAAATCATGATTTAAATTAAAAGGGATAGCCAGCACACTTACCTGAGACGAAATTGTTTAGAAAAAATTTAATCATGATTTAAATTAAAAGGGATAGCCAGCACACTTACCTGAGAAGAAATTGTTTAGATAAAATAATAATAAAAGTTTATTTTAAGTGAATCATATTTGGAAGAAGGTACAGGAAAGAAACATATAAAAGGGGGACAAATACAATATGGCCTATACAACGAAAAGAAGAACACAGTTCACACTTTACACTACTGCCAATGGACAAAGAGGTAATGGATGTCTCCTAAAGAAAACTGATCGTCACCGCCCAATCCCCCAACCTAGGTTTCATTCTATCGGAACTCATCAGGGAGGAGTGTGAAATGCGCAACGCAACTTCCTAAAAGAGATTACCAAAAAACACAAAAGAGGAGAAAAAAAGGAAAATGGTAAAGAATAATTTTTTGTGTTTATCCTCTGCAAAAGCCATAAATCTCGTAAACATTTTGTAGAATAGCGTTTATAACAATAATACCTCTAATCTTTACACTTGTTAAACTCTGTTTTATCTCCCCTTTTGAAAATGGATTTTATTATACTCTTTTTTCATTTCTCTAGTCCATACTAATAAACATAAAAACAAATCTTTAAAGATGAGCTTCTTTATAACAGGCATATTGTTAAGGTTCTGGATTTTTAGAAACATAGAGCCGAACACCCGAGTATGACTAGAGGTTGATCACTCTAACTTATGTGACATGTCAAATCTCCAGTTACATTTACTACTATGTTCGGCTTTAAACCCAAAGCATTATTCACTCAGTTAAATAGCATCTAAAGATTTGTTTGGTATAGGTCCTAATAACAGATCCAGAGAAACTGGAGGGAATTCGTCAAAGGGAGTTTGATATCACCAAGGAAAGGATTCAGAAGATCTTGGCAGTGGGAACCAATGTCATCCTCTGTACCGGTGGCATTGATGATCTCTGCCTTAAGGTAATAAGATACCCTGTTATCTTTATCTTTATGTGTAACTTGACAGTGATTGAAATAATTTATGTTCTAACACTGCCACTTTATGTGTGACCTGGAAGTAATTGAGATATTCCACCTCAGGACTCTGGATTAAATTTGGTCTATGTTTAAAACTAATATATTATATTAAATTACATGTTATTGTTTCTAAATGGTAAAAAAAAAAAGTGTTTTATAGGGATATTTTGTGTAGTTCAGAC
>CABEEJ010003355.1:32564-84400 GCA_901482245.1 Timema douglasi
GCTCATCACTCTTAATCTTTGGTAGATAGTCTTCTTCTTTGTTCTTTATCAAACTTGGTGGCTGGAGATAAGGTTATTTTACCACTTGGAGAGACAAACAAGTTGGAGAGGCTTAGGTTTTAATAATATTATAACTTTTACAAGTCTTGCCATATTAGTGTAGAAATCAATATATTTTTAATCTAAATTATTCTAAAGTATAATTTTAAAATTTTGAGTTCCCGTCCTGAATTCCAATATTTTGACTCATTTCTCGTCCTGAAGTAAAAAAGTAATTCTCGTTCATCCCTAAATTTTATCCAATTTTAGTATCTATTTTTGAGTCGGTAAAAGGCCAGTTTCTAAACACGGCATGCCTACTTTCACAATTACTGTTTTACCTTCTATGAATCAAAACTCTACGGACCATATAATACATCCCAGAGCATAACACTATATTGACAAACAATAATATAAGTAGCTTGAAACACTTAACTGAATTAAATATTAATATTATTATACATTCTTTATAACCATCTGTTGACCTCGGTGGTCTTGGGATAAAGTGCTCACCTCAGGACCCACTGCTAGTGGGTTCAAACTCAACCAAGGTCAACGGAATTATCTCGAGCGGTAAAAATTCGTAGCACAACTTACTCTGGAGGGGAATTATAGCCGATGGTCCCATGTAATTTGTGGCATGTAAAAGAACCTTGGAAGGTATGTGAAAATATCCTTCCTGGAAAAATTGATAGACCCTTTCACTCTCGGTCCTAGAAATTCTCTTGTCCTAATATAATCATTCAGTTCAGAAAGTACAAGTTAAATACCTCAAATAAATCAATTTATTACCATCTTTTGCATGTGTGTTTATTTTAACTGCACAGCCATGTTACATTTTGTGTTTCAAGAAGACAGTGGTAGGTGACACTATCAATTTAATCAGTCAGGTAGGGAATTGGTGAACTATTTGGTAGTAAAGAAGTTGTCTTGTCAACAGACTATATGGAGATATTAAAAATAAGACGAGTTTCATTTCCAACGCATGAAATGCGCGTTGACAAACTAATAAATAAATGCTGGTAAATCATCGCCAACCTGTCCCATTGCCCTTTATGGTTAATACAGCTGCTAATCAAATGTTTTATTTCAGTATTTTGTAGAGGCTGGAGCAATGGCTGTCAGGAGGTGCAAGAAGTCCGACCTGAAGAGAATCGCTAAAGCGACAGGAGCGGCTTATCTCACTTCGCTCTCAAACCTGGAGGGTCAGTCCTAATAAATCTATTTTGGGTATAGATGGGCCACTTGAATCTTCAAATCCTCGAATTCATCGAGTTCTGACAAGTATTCGAGATTCAAGGATTCGGTGTTTTACTGGATTTGATGATCAAATCTTTCACCTCATAAACAAAGCATAATACTTTGAATTAAAAAATTGCTTATTTAGGTCTACTTGAAAAGCACAACTTAATCCGTAATATTTATTTTGTCAGACAAAAGAGATAAACATGAATAAAATCTTCCTTAAAAAAATTGTTAGGTGTGGAAAATCTTACGTGGCTAGTACCCTACCCTCCCAAATGTATGGGAAGCTTTGACTCGACTGTTTCGGCACATGCTCATTTCTAAAATTTACACCTCACAAACAATCTTGTAAATATTTTAATGGACACACTAAAACTCTTCAAAAACTGAAAATCAAAACTAGAATTACAAATAAACTCAAAACTAACTAAACAAATTACGGCTTTAACGGAAATAACACATTACGCATGATACAAATTCAGTCGCTATTACACAACATATAAAGTTAGCCACCAAGACGTATATTAGGTTTACTCGCCCGAGTGATGATTAAAATAAAGATACTGTTAATTCTCACTACCCAACTGGTTTTAATTATCTACAACTATGCCAAGAACCCCAATTTATTGCATACGATCCTTAAGTTAGACATTTTGTTGGGTTTCATGAAAAATTAGTACTGTCAACAGTCGGACAGCGATAAAACTGTATTTATCCCTACTGGCCTACATATCATATATCGACTGTTTGTTTAAAATCGATTCAGGTAATCTGATCACTTAGTAAGCGCTCTTAATCCATTATTTGTTTTTAAATTGATTTTAACTTGAGAATTTATTATTTTTTTAATTGTGTTATTAAAGTAATTGTAAAAATATTCAAACGTAGTGCTGCCTTATAAAATGGGTATGAACATATTGTAGTCGAAAATATGTTTGTGTTTTAAATAGAATGTTTTTTCTGAAATTGATATAGCACAAGAATCGAATATATTTGTTTTCTACGTGAAAATAGATAATGGATATATAATAAAATAATAATAATACATACTTAGGCATTATTGAGCTCACTATTTCCAATGTATGTTTAATTGTTAAGCATGTTGTTTTAGTCTTTATTAAAAATATCTGGTTGTATTTTTATTTTTACTATCTTAATACAATAAAATATTCTTTAATGATGATAAAAGTTAATCAAAGGATAACTAGGCCCAATTTGTTTATTTCACATGTTTTTTAGAAGCTAAACTCATTTTAACAACACTTTTTAAAATAATTAATGACACTCAAATTTTGATTAATTTGATTTTTAAACAATAATATGAGTCTAGATTGTTTAATTTAACTGGATTTTAACCTGGATTTTGCGAGGGATGTTTGGGGTTGATTTAAATTGAAAGCATTAGTGAAATAAATCCTAATTCACAGTTTAAGCCTATATTGTGTAGTGAAATTTTCAAAATTCATTTTTACAGCAACCACATCTTGATTTTTAATATATAAAAAATCAGAGTTTTATATACAGCACTTACCCGAATCTAAGACGACCTCCAGTTTATCAGTGGTTCTGGATAGGTTTTTTAAAATTAGTTATTATTTTATCATTATTTAAGAAAATAATTATTATTGTAGACATACTTTGTAATAATAACAAATTTTTTAATTTATAAAACAAAACATCTGTGTTGAATATTAACATCTAATTAGGGTTACAAAATTGCTAAGGAATTTCTTTTTTTGTTGCAAATCTTTCTTATGCATAAGAAGGTTAACTTTGAAATAGTTCCATAAAAACAATGAGAAGTAAATTCTTACTACGACAAATGATAATCACCTGTGAAAATCCAAATTTCATACATACTCTAATCCCCTTAAATACGAACATTGGACTCAACCATTAACACGCAGGCTTCTAAAACATGACACTTTCATTTTTATAATGAAAAGAAAATAATTTAAACAAACTATAGGAAGAAATCAAAGAATAAATTTACAACAAACTGTTGCTTTTATCAGGAAATACATTTTACATGTTACAAAAAATCTAACCAATAAACATGTCTGCTCTGATTTACCATAAAAGTCAACCGCCATGAATGCCAAGCGTAAATAATTGGTGAATATAAACAAGCATCTTTATTATTTCGAAATCGATCTATGTGCATCTAATCAAGGTTAATGATTTACTTAATACTATCCAAAAGTTAGATATTTTATGGTGGAGTTTCACGAATTAAAATTAAAGTTTTGCATCACTAAAATTGGCTAATAAACTCAACGTATTATGTATTGTCTGTTTAAAATCGATTCAAGTTTTCTCATCACGTCTTACTTGACAAGTGTTATGTAGGCAAAGTCTTGAGAATCAAATACGTAACAATTTGATAATTCATTATTTGGTTTTAAATCTATATTGATTATTGTGAATGGCTGAATTTTTAATGTCGAAGTGAAGTAATTGTTAAAGTAATCAAAAAAAGCACAACAAAATAAAATTCAATTTGATTATTTTAATCATTCGATTATGCACATCAATATCCCCAACACATTTGAGGAGTTAACCATGTTGAATACTAAATAGAGGTATTGAGATTTTTAGCGTGTTAACCAGTCGATACTATGAGTATCAAGGAATCCAGTATCGGGCAATAACCTAAAAAAAAGCCTAAAAATCCGTGAAAATAACCAAATATCCTGTGATCTGTGTTGTACCTTTAAAATCCGGGAAAATGGATAAAATCTGTAAAAAAGGCAGCCCTGCACTATTGTATTAATATTAAATAAAGATGTAAAATGTTACCTTTTGATGAAACCAAATCCTTAGTCTGCGTTTTTAAGACGACACTGACATACTCTGTTCTGTTCCAGTGTATTCGAATGACATACTCAGGTCTGACCCACTGTATTCGAATGACATATTCAGCTCTGACCCATTGTATTTGAATGACATACTCAGCTCTGACCCATTGTATTTGATTGACATAATCAGCTCTGACCTATATTTGTTTGACATGGCTCCATTAATATTGGTTTGTTTCAACAATCCAATTAACTCTATTTAGTAGGTGTTTGCGAACTTGGGTTTCTTCATTCGAGTTGAACTCGAGTTGAGTATTTCTAAAAGCTCTTGAATTCGAGTCGAGTTTGAGTATTGTATATTCATAATTTTAAAATGTTAGAAAGTATATTAAAACACATGTTCTTAAAAGATGAATGGCACTCATATTTATAAATAGTAAATAATTTTGAAAAAAAAAGTTAACCAACGGAAATATTGGTTTTTAAATTAGAATTAACACTTATAAAACACAATTTAAAAATAAGAACAACACTCAAATAAAAATATAATAAAATATAATTAAATTGGTTTCAACATCTCATGTCTTTAAGCACGTTAAAATTACACTAACAATTATAAAAAAAAAGTTAATAAAATGAATAATTGCATGATGGCTTGAAAATGTAAAAGACAGTGTACAGTAAGGAATAGTGAAGGAAGCCAACCTGAGAGGAGAGTTAGGTTAGGCTTAGATATAAACAAACACACTTCTCTCTTCATGTCTTCTTAAACTTATACCACTTTCCACTTCTTTAAAACTTCCACAATTGCATATTAGTTTGAATTTTCGGGAATATTATTTCTTCATTAATGTCTTTTCATATGAAAAATAAATATTTTCGAAGATTCAAAACAATGTGCAAATGTGGATGTTTGAAGAAGTGGGAAGTGTAAAAGTGTGGGGAAAAAAAAGGGAGGTGTTTGAGAAGAGTTTGTTTATATCTAGGTCTATCTAACTATCCTTTCAGGTTGGCTACCTTCACTATTACTTTACATTATTCTAAAGTGTTTCTACACTGTCTTGATAAAAGGTTAAAAAAAATTTTTATAATAAGCTGATATTTCCCCAAAATATGCTTCAGGAACTTAATTTACCCAATAAGAAAACATAATCATCAAAACAATTAGAAATTTGAAGTGTTTCATATTGCGTTTATTATTCCTTTAGTGTAATCGTGCATAATCATGTCTTGTATTCCATTTCCATTCCTCTATGCACAGTTGCACATGTGTGTTGTACAGGCTCTCGATAAACATTATTTTAACAAGAAATTTACTTAGATTCAATTTTTAATGCTTATAAAAGTTGATGCTGATACTTTAGAATTAAAAATAATTTAACTAAAATAATGTTTCTAGCAAACAATATGAAATAGTAAATGCTTTTTTAATTTAAATGTAGTAAGTTTGGTAAAATATCTATTGCAATAAATAAGATCAACATTGATTTTAAACAGGTTAACCAACTTAATTCTATAACTAAATAGTAACTAAACTATCTAGTTTTTGTAGCTAAACATATTATTTAATATTAGTTTTAAATATCTTATGTTTGAAAACATTTAATATGATAATATATTCTTGATATAAAATTTTAATTGAACAAAAATTATTATTTTAGAAAGGGACCAGGTAAAAATAGTAAAAAGAATCATTCATTTATTTAGTAATCTTCTTATTTATTTTCAACTATTTTATATGTTGACAATGCTCAAGAACCGTTACTAATACACTATATGTTTGTCTGTAGGAGAGGAGACATTTGAAGCGTCAGCAGTAGGCGAGGCAACCGAGGTGGTCCAGGAACTTATATGTGATGAGGAACTTATTCTTATTAAAGGGTAAGCTTAATCTCTTAGAATTGATAGACATATAAACACAAGTATCATATTACCATTGTTTAAGGAAATTAATGAACCCATTTAATGATTTGAAACCCCAACTGTTTCAGTCCCAAGGCACGTACAGCTAGCTCCATTATCTTGCGGGGCCCTAACGACTTCTACTGTGATGAGATGGAGCGTTCGGTGCATGATGCGCTTTGTGTGGTGAAGAGGGTCCTTGAAAGCAAGACTGTGGTGGCCGGAGGGGGTTGTGTAGAGGCTGCTTTGTCCATCTATTTGGAGAACTTTGCCACTTCACTGGTAAGCTAGCAGTGTTGCATCAATTGTGTTATTGTCTACTGTTGTATATAGAGTAGTAATATCACAAGTGACCGTTTCAGAGCTCTCGAGAGCAGTTAGCCATTGCAGAGTTCGCCAAGTCTCTTCTTGTCATTCCTAAGACCCTCTCTGTGAACGCTGCTCAAGATGCTACAGACCTGGTTGCAAAACTGCGTGCTTATCACAACTCCAGCCAGACCAAAGTCGAACATCAGCACTTGAAGTGGTGAGTAACTTGCACCAGGCACCAGCCTTAAAGTGGTAACCTTCACTGGCAACCAGCACTTTAACAGGGTGTCTACTGAGTTGGTGAAACAAAAATTAGTTTCTATTAGGTGACTATTTTTAACCACAAAATTCCTTCAGTAAATGGCCGAACATTATATAATGCATATATAGGCATAATGCACTCACACACAACATTACTTTTAATTAGATGGTGAATGTTAGGGTTAACCTGGTCCTTGGTATCACAGTAAAAACAATCAGGCAACTTGTGGCTAGCGCATGGCATTATGGGTAGTGGGTGGCTCGAAATTCGACATGTTCGCGTTGTTACAATACATGGAAAATTCAAATAAAAATATTTTTATTGCTTAATGGCCAAATTATTGAAAATTCGTGATCTAGTAGACACCCTGTTTAAATCTTAGAGTAGATCTTACTGACACATTTTTCTAATGTTATTCTAATTGATACTTAAGGAAATCTCATTAAATTAAGGATACTCCCTCCTTACTCTATGTAAAGAATATCTTGCTGCGCATGCGCATATGGCATGCTGGGTTATACGAGTCTTGCCAAATATTACAAAAACAATATTTGGTCTTATTCTTCATAAGATAATATTTGAGTGATGTGTTTATTTTATTCGTACAATGATAATAAAATAAATACTGCTAAAGGCATTCAACAAAAACACTATTCATTTTCAAAAATTCTCTGCATTTAATATAATGCCTCTATATTAATATCATAGTAACTAGTGTATGTACCGCACCATTCAGTTCAAATACAACCACCAATGAAAGGGAATATAGAAGGAATGATATGGAAAAGATTAATGCTACCCTGCTTATAGCTTACCTACCAAGTTATTAGCTCTAACTTAAAAACCTGTCACTCAAACATAATATACTTAGCTAGATTCATCCTAACTATGTTGGTATCAAAACTCTCTACTGTGAGTATATTAAGAAATTGATAAACTTAAACTTTCATAAATATTTGTAATATAGACAGCAACTGTAATTTAATTTTATATTAAGATGTGTAAACAAATATTGGATATCCCTAATGTGTAATACAAATAATTACAAAACCAACCCCCAACCCCCAAATGCTGCATTCAGCATAGTATGGGGTTTTTGCAAGCTATATTCCATTCACGATAGGTTTTTACCTGGATGACAGTTCGAAAATCATATGCTTAGGTTTTGGGTTGCCAACACTTGTAAAAGATCACAGTTTTATTATAAATATAAAGCTCTTTAATTACCTGTTATATATTACATTTAAAATAACGTAAACTTAAGTTTTCTCATACTATTTCATTTTTTTTTAATAATTTCTTTATGTCCAACTCGAAACAATATTTTAAACATAATTAAAAGTACTTATTTTTCATTTTGGAACGTTACTGATTTTGTGGATTATAGTGCATACATCAATACCTTTTAATACAGGCATCGTATTTACTTAGAAAAGAGAAAATTGTTGTCATTTTTTTACATACAATACATGATTTTATGATTATTTTATCGTATTTTGAAATATTTAACTGAATAAAGTATTTTCATCAACTGCGTGTCCGCATCATTGTAAAAAACTTGTTTACCGTTATGTTCAATCATATGATTTTAAATTCGTCAGTCGCCATTTTGAGGCTATGTTCGTAGTGATGTTAATATTTTTTTAAGGGGAATAAAACTATAAATAAACTTTGTGTCCGACCTTAAATAAATATATAAATAATATTGGCCTAAATTACTGTGGTTAACTATCACATTAATATATTACCATCTGTTTTCATTACAGTCATCCAAAGTGATAGATGTCAGCTGTTGGCATAGTGATATATTAGGGATTACTTCTAGTAACATTTCGAGCTGTCATTCAGGTAAACTTAGCTCGTGAATGCCTTATATATTCCATTCACGGTAGGAATTACTCTCTGAAAGGTCTTTTTTCCTACCAATATCCTACTATATAGTAGATTTATGGTAGGGAAAAAGGCCTTTCAGAAGTCAATTCCTACGGTGAATGGAATATAGTTGACTTCACTAATGCTGACATGCAGCTAAATTTTTAATATAGCAATGTAAAGCTTTCCATCCCAATTCTGAATACTAAGAGTGTCATATCACAGGGCTGGTACAGGGAATATTGTCCTGTTAAAAGGCTAGTTTAGGGAATAGTGTCCTGTTAAAAGGCTAGTTTAGGGAATAGTGTCCTGTTAAAAGGCTAGTTTAGGGAATAGTGTCCTGTTAAAAGGCTAGTTTAGGGAATAGTGTCCTGTTAAAAGGCTAGTTTAGGGAATAGTGTCTTGTTAAAAGGCTAGTTTAGGGAATAGTGTCCTGTTAAAGGACTCATACAGGGAATGTCATCTTACAGGCTTGGTACAGAGAAAAATACCATGTTACAGGGTTGGTCTGGACTTACTGGAAGGTACAGTCCGTGACAACAAGAAGGCGGGAGTCTTAGAGCCAGCTATTTCTAAGATTAAATCCCTCAAGTTTGCCACAGAAGCAGCTATTACCATCCTGCGCATTGATGACATGATTCGTCTTGATCCAGAACGCAAGGATGACAAGTCTTATAGAGACGCCTATGAAAGGGGGGAACTTGAGGATTGAGCCCAGATGTCTTAACCTCCTATCTCACCATGTCACTTTTTTATTTTTAGTGAATGTTAAGCCTATTTTGAATATTGAAACTTCAAATTCATTTCCAACATAAATAATATTTGTATTTAATAATACTTGTAATAATATTTTTAGACTTGAAGGATTTGATTAGTCACAATTTTGTATCCAAATAGATCTCAGATTCAATATAATTTAATTCAAATGTCAAACTTCTGAATAATTTAATATTTTATAGAAATATAAATTGATTCATTATTAAAATATAATCCACAATTCCATCATAGCATTTTGGGTGTTGTGATTGTATTTACATTTTATTTATAGAATCAACCCGCATTATTTAAGTTAGTCTTAAAAACTTGCAAATTTGATAGTATTAATCATCTATTCATTCTGAGGATGTGATTTTTATGACCCAATTTTTTATTGGACTCGATTCAAAACTATATATAATTCAGCCTAAGAATCTATACAGATTCCTCTTTGAAAACATTTGTATTATAAAATTTGATTTTCACAGGTTAAATGAAGGTAATAAACACTTAGGCCCAATCTTACAATGTCACGTTAAAGTCCTCGTAACTTAACCGTTTGTAAAGTCTAACTGTTGGTTAAACCTAGCGTTGCGTTTTACAATACTATTTTTATGTGCGCGTTAAATTACGGATAGGTGCCTTCCATTAGTTCTTAGCGTTAACTTTCTCGGAGCGCTAGATTTGTGTCAAAGCTTTTGATTGGCCTAACTTGACCATAAAGTATATAACCAAGTCATTACAACGTCTATGGAACTGTTATGAAAAAATCAATCATAACGAGTTCAATTCATCAAGTTTGTTGAGGTTATTTGCTATATTTTTTCGTATTTATTTTCCTGCTAAAATGTCTGTTGAGAATCATAAACGCGAACGAAGTGTAAATTTTAGCAAAGAAGAGGAAATGTTGCTGATTGAATTAATTAATCAAAGTCGTCATAATCATACAATACATCAGCCATTTCATAATATAAATAAAAGTAACCTCACTTTAATAATAACAACAATCGCCTTGAAAACAATATGGCGGAGTGTTTAGCGTTGTTAATGTGGACGTTATGTTTGCTAACCGGAAGGTAGACCTCGCGTTAACTTTACGAGCACATTTACGTGAACATTAGCGCTAACCAAACATTGTAAAATCAAAAGTAGTGGTCGTTATCGCTTAACCTCATGTTAAGCCCTAACGAATAGAATAACATGACATTGTAAAATTGGGCCTTAGTGTGCAAGATGGAAAACTTATTTCATGAGCTTTGTATGATAAATGTATTTTGTGACATGGCTTTTGTTTTGGTTTAGAAATATTAACTTAAATTACACACTAATTTTAATTTTACACTGATATTAACCAATAGATAATTAACACTATTATTAAAGACATTGTCCAAATCTTATTTAAAATTTGATAACTAACAAATTACAATTTTCAAAGAAGTTGTTTAATTTTACATTATTAGCAATATACAGTAAATAATTATCATTTGGTTTTAAATGAGACTATGAAAACAATCATTCAACAATGTGAAAGCTTAATGATTCATATGGATTGCCAATTTGTTGGTTTTTCTATATTTCCTTGTCTGTACTGAAATAAAAATTGTTTCTGTCTCTTAACGCTAAAATGTTAATCTTATTTGAAGGTATATCAACTTGCTATCAATGGTTGAATGTAAGGAACAGTTTATTAAAAGCTTTGGCACACTCGATTGTATCTTTTGTTTTTATTTCCTATAGTGAAGTGCTACTCAGTAGTGAACTAGAAGTATTTGTATTTTCGAGCCAACCGTAGCTGCCGTAGGGTTGCACAACGTGGCTTGGATGGTCATTCACAGTAAAAGGTCACTTGGACTAAGAGCTCATTTGCAGTGAGAGGCCAGTTGAACTCAGAGCGGACTTGAAGTAGGAGTTGACTTGTAAAAAGACTGGGGAGCGTACATATTGAATTGAGAGTGGATCGCACACACATCACTCAATTAGCCTTGCGGACGTGACCTGTTGGTGGCTGTGCGGAGTAGATAACAAAGTATTGGTTTGTATAACACGACAATAATAAAGTTAAGGAAAACACGATAGCATTGAGTGTGTGTTTCTTCTATGATCCCTGTATTTGACTAAGTGGAAATACGTCACCAAGCAGTGGCAATTCCCGAGGATCAGATGCGATGTACCCAGGATCTGGCTGTCCAAGGAGTTGGGCACACGGTGTAACTGGGAATTTAGGTTTATTGAGTAAATGCTTATGTTTTTAAAGATTATAAACGGTTCAAATTGACCAACATAAGGACTCGCTCCAAACTAGTGCCATGTATTTTTATATCTGTTAATACATCATTTATTGATCCTGTCGAATTGAACCAGTTCATTGTTAACAAATTTCAATTTGACACCTTAGCTTAGTTGGTAGCGTGTCTGTCTACAAAGCTAAGAGTCCTGGGTTTGATTCCTGGCATGGCAAACACTTTATCATTGGTAAAATATAGGGTTACCTTCTCAGGGTGATGAATTAACAGCCGGGGACTAGATGTTGTGCCTGTCCTAGTCTTGAGTTAGATTATAGAGCTATGGCTACACTAGGCTGGTCTGCACCAAATTTATAGCACGTGGCTACACTTGCCACACTGAATGTAAAGGGTTGAAATTATGCGCATGCATGGCACTCCCACAAATAGTGTTGTGGAATCCATGGGGGAAAAAACAAGAAAACGTGAAGTTATTGTTATTAAAATATGCCGTTTTGAGAAAGATGGACTTGGGCCATAAAACATAGCTAAATGGCAGCTCTTTATCAAATAATGTTGATTGAAACAAATCATATATTGGTGGGAAAGTTTTAAGGAAACTGCACAATTCTCAATTGTTCTAATAACCCGTTCAGTTATCCATTCTCATTATTTTAGTTTTACGCGAACAAACTTAACAGCTCACCACAGTGATCCAGTGTGCCCTGTTTTGTTGTTGGTATGACAACACAGTTCGGGACTACTGAACATTTACGGAGACACCCACAATATTTGGGAGCAAGTGGCTACACTACGCCGGCCCGTTCTGTACCGCACCGCAAAAGTGTTGTTGAATGCTCTCTTGACGATTCGTCTGCGCCGGTGCGGTGTAGTGTAGCCACTTGCATTTAAGAGCATGGATATTATTCATTCTAAATTGAGAGGTCCGGTGCAGAACGGCCTAGTGTAGCTGCAGATTTAGGCATATGAAGCTACGACAGGCCTAACAAGCCACTAGTGGAGAATATATGGCTTGGAACAAAAAATTGACCTAGGCCACAGGCTGGAATCGGTAATGAATGTAAAGTAATAAAAAAAATAATTCAATATCTCAAATAAATGATGCTGTATCATTGCAAGAGATTTCTGTACTGGATGGGATCAAATGGAACATGCATGTAGACTGGTTAAGTTCATTAGTATCATAGCACCACTTTTATTGAGAATTCACTTCTGAGCCTAGATTCACCAAAGGATGCACATCTGCTCTAGCTTAACTTTGTGTATTTTATTTGCCCCATTTCTCTATTCACTAAACAAGGTGTAAACTGATGTAAAGAACTATTGTTACATTTCCATTACATACCTCATTTTTGTGCTTGTTGACCAATCTGTGTAAAAATTTTACTTTTAATGTCATTGCTACATTATTTTAAATCTCTAGGGGTGTGGAAATCTTTGAAAATCTCAAAAGTCAAATAAAATGTTTATTAGCTTTGATTTTGACAAAACAAAAAAAAAACTTGCTTCAAAACATTTTAAGCTTCAAGTTTTTTTTAATGAATATAATTTTAATTTTAATCATTATAAGCTGTAGTTTATCACAAAGATTCACAATTATAAACAAATAAAACTTTAAATAGTGTAATAAAATAAATATTACCTTTATGTTTCTTAGTAATAAAAATTATCTTTATGGATTTTAGAATGAAGGATGGGCATTATCAATTAGTTTGATATGGTTTGAGTATTGATTTACTGATGCAAGGGAAACAATTATAAAACGGTTTAGTGAGTTTTGTTGGTGTCGTGACTTCCAATCCCAATTAAAATGCCAACAAATACAATTACTAAACTTTTTTAAAATATATTTGGTAGAAGGTAGTAGGTAAGTAGTATGTAATTTTTAAAAATAATATTTAGCTATAAAATTAGAGTTGAAATAGTTCTGTGTGCTTTCTAAACAACAAAATTATTCATACAAACATTAAACAGGTTTTTAAAAAGATACTTACATTGCCAAATGTATTTCGATTTAAAGCAATACGAACCAACCTAAATTCAAACATCAATTTTACTGTAATCGACAGTTTACTGTGAGAATAGTGCCTTAGACCATGTGGCCGGCCATTGAAGTGTGTTATTTATATAAACTATATTTGCTTTAAAGTTGATTTGTCTTATTTTTGTTAGGTACATATATTAAGCCTTTAAAATTTATTGTATGTATGCTGATGTTTATATTTCAAGGTGGGGATGTAGGGAATGTGAGAAAACGGCAGTGATTTTGCACTTTTTATAGCAAAACATATTTTTGGCCAAAATAGATAAAATAATACTTTAGTACAAACAGTTTAATTTTCTTCATATGGTTCTAACATTTGTTGAATATTTGTCATGAACAGCATTAAAGGACAAACTTTTTAAATCAAGATAAAACGTCATTAAATTCCAGGACACCCATAATATATATTCAAGAAATGTTGAGGTTACCATGTGAAGAAAATTAAACTTTATGTTTGTACTCAAGCAATATTTTGTTTATTTTGCTATAAAAACTCCAATTACCTTTTCTGCCGTTCCGTACATCCCCACTTTAATTACCAATAAAGGATAATATTTCTTGAGAAAAGGTTTAATCAAGAGATGAATATTTTTTCATTAGTATTTCTGATGTAATTTTTAGAAATTACATTTCTCATTTGACAAATATTTTCAAACTTTTATTAGGGGGGTTAAAAAAAAAGCAAGTTAGCCAACAATTTTAAATTAACTTAGGAAATTTCGATGGCCTTTCTTCCCACTGCCAAATCCTTTAATAAAACAACCACAGCCACAATTTTAAATTTCCATAATTCTCTTGTTACCTGGGGTTGCCCCTCTATATATTAGACAAAATATAATTGATATTTTTTCTATTATGTAGAGGGGCAACCCCAGGTAACCAGAGAATTATGGAAATATGGAAACATACCAACCCTTGCTAGAGAACTTAGAAACCTACCAACCCTTGCTTGAGAACATAGAAACCTACCAACCCTTGCTAGAGAACATAGAAACCTACCAACCCTTGCTTGAGAATATAGAAACCTACCAACCCTCGCTATAGAATATAGAAACCTACCAACCCTTGCTAGAGAACATACAAACCTACCAACCCTTGCTAGAGAATATAGAAACCTACCAACCCTTGCTAGAGAATATAGAAACCTACCAACCCTCGCTTGAGAATATAGAAACCTACCAACCCTCGCTTGAGAATATAGAAACCTACCAACCCTCGCTAGAGAATATAGAAACCTACCAACCCTTACTAGAGAATATAGAAACCTACCAACCCTTGCTTGAGAACATAGTAACCTACCAACCCTTGCTTGAGAACATAGAAACCTACCAACCCGTGCTAGAGAACATAGAAACCTACCAACCCTTGCTAGAGAACATAGAAACCTACCAACCCTTGCTAGAGAACATAGAAACCTACCAAAAATATAGAAACCTACCAGCCCTTGCTAGAGAACATAGAAATCAACCAACCCTTGCTGGAGAACACAGAAACACACCAACCCTTGCTAGAGAACATTAAAACCTACCAGCCCTTGTTAGAGATCATAGAAACCTACCAACCCTTGCTAGAGAACATAGAAACCTACCAGCCCTTGCTAGAGAACACAGAAATCAACCAACCCTTGCCGGAGAACACAGAAACACACCAACCCTTGCTAGAGAACATTAAAACCTACCAGCCCTTGCTAGAGAACATAGAAACCTACCAACCCTTACTTGAGAACATAGAAACCTACCAGCCCTTGCGAGAGAACATAGAAAGCAACCAACCCTTGCTGGAGAACACAGAAACACACCAACCCTTGCTAGAGAAGATAAAAATCTGCCAACCCTTGCTAGAGAATATAGAAACCTACCAGCCCTTGCTAGAGAACATAGAAATCAACCAACCCTTGCTGGAGAACACAGAAACACACCAACCCTTGCTGTAGAACACAGAAACTTACCAACCTTTGCTTGAGAATCTTAAAACCTACCAACCCTTGCTGGAGAACACTATATTTAATAGAGTGAAAATTTTTTCTAATAACTTAAGAAAATTTCAAGACCATATAATTGTCAAATTTTACTTGTATGGTCCCACAACCTGCTCAGAATGTTATATGTTCTCTAGAAAGAGTTGGTAAGTTTTTACGTTCTCCAGCAAGGCTTGGTGTATTTATGTGTTCTTCAGCAAAGGTTGGTGTATTTCAGTGGCGTGTGGTGAATATTTTTATAGGGTAAATTACCAAGATTTTTTAAATGTAAAGATTAAATTTTATGTTAAATATATTAAGGTACCTTATTTGTAATTGACCTGGATTCTTCTATTCTCCTTAGCAAATTCCTCAATCACGAGAGCATAAAACTACAGATGTTGGCTTAAATGTTGCAGAATTTATTGGACTTTTTTTTCAGGCTCATTTACGTCCTACTCTTTGTTGGTTTTTCTCCAGATTCTCTCAAATTCTTCACGCTTATTATCAATTATCATCAATTGATCTTAAAATTCCTTTACTTTGTTTATGCAATAATTGATGTCATTAATTTTGGCTTGCAATATATCAAATAATCTATCAGTAAGAGGGAAAATAGCAGCAAATATATTTAGTAGAAAATTAAAATTGAAATCATGCATCAATACTTTAAATCCACGGGCAGCAATGTACGCATCTTGATCCCATTCCTCTGGATCTGTAATCTTTCCAAACAACTAAATTAGTTGATCCCTATACCCTTAAACAGTTTAAACCAATTTAGAATTATAATTCCAGAGTGTAGAAGCTACTCTTGGAAGCCTTTTCTTCATTTCTTCATCCAGAGCTCGTGTTCTTTTGGTTTATTTTGAAAAAAAATTATGCTAGGCCATTCAAACTAAGAAAAAAAGATCTGCAGTTTTTGATCAGGGACACGCCCTGCGACAGTACAAGATTCAGTCAGTGAGTGAAGCAGTGTGCAAAAATTGAATTCAAAAATGTATCTCTTACTTTGGACTGCAATCCATTCAAGTGCCCAGCCATGACCGCAGCCTCGTCGTAGCTTTGTGCAATCAGCTTTTGTTCACAACCATACTCCTGTATCAATTTTACACCATAGATGGATAGTGCTTCCACTGTTCTGTCATCAGAAATATTTCTTAAGTCCAAAAGTTTCTCAGACAATTGGGAAAAATTATTTACATCTGTTGTTTCATCCAGTGTGATGGAAACAAAATTGGTTCTATTGATCTCTTTTTTCATATTAGACAGTAACACATTTGAAAGGGCATCAATCAAATCATTTTGAATCAAATTCAATTGTCCCATAAATATAGATGCATGTTATAAATGGTTCTTCAATTTTTCCTCATACTTACATAAAAGATTCACTAGTTCAATGTAATTACGTTTATTGAAAGACTCATTCGTTTTGCCAGTTCTTGCCGTGCTAAAAAAAACTACATCAATGAATCGCTTCATAATTTATCTATTCTTCCTAACAAGTACATTGTGCTGCGAATCCCTTTTTTTTCTGTTCATCGAGCATTAGGTAAATTCTAGTTTTACCAAACCTTTTTTAAGCAATCATGGCTTTTAAATGATTTTGGGACGAACTGTGTTTTTTAACGGTAATGTGTATGTTGGCAATGTCATTGCAACCAGTACTGTTCCAAACCCACTTGCCATTTGAAAAAAGAAGACAAGACCAACAGTATAACTTTTGTACATGAGGACATACCATCAACCATTCATTATTATTGAACAATTGTGAGCTGAAACGCTTTAATCATGATTTTACTTTTATAATAACATTCAGTTCAGGTCGGAAGAAGCAAAATCTGTTGCACATTGAGCTTTGAATGTAGAACAAGGAACACACTCTATATCAAACAATAGCATATCAATGACTAAACTGATACTCATAACTTTTTTTGTTAATGGTAATTGTATTAATGTATTTATTTGGTCTGGGTAAGCATTGTGTACCTTACATCTATGGAATACACGCCACTGGTGTATTTATGTGTTCTTCAGCAAGGGTTGGTAGGATTTCTATGTTTTAAAACAAGGGTTGGTAGGTTTCTATGTTTACAAGCAAGGGTTGGTTGGTTTCTATGTTTACAAGCAAGGGTTGGTTGGTTTCTATGTTTTCAAGCAAGGGTTGGTAGATTGTTTTCTATATTTTCAAGCAAGGGTTGGTAGGTTGGTTTCTATGTTTTCAAGCAAGGGTTGATAGGTTGGTTTCCATGTTTTCAAGCAAGGGTTGGTTTCTATGTTTACAAGTAAGGGTTGGTTGGTTTCTATGTTTTCAAGCAAGGGTTGGTAGGTTGGTTTCTATGTTTTCAAGCAAGGGTTGATAGGTTGGTTTCCATGTTTTCAAGCAAGGGTTGGTTTCTATGTTTACAAGTAAGGGTTGGTTGGTTTCTATGTTTTCAAGCAAGGGTTGGTAGGTTGGTTTCTATGTTTTCAAGCAAGGGTTGATAGGTTGGTTTCCATGTTTTCAAGCAAGGGTTGGTTTCTATGTTTACAAGTAAGGGTTGGTTGGTTTCTATGTTTTCAAGCAAGGGTTGGTAGGTTGGTTTCTATGTTTACAAGCAAGGGTTGGTTGGTTTCTATGTTTTCAAGCAAGGGTTGGTAGATTGGTTTCTATATTTTCAAGCAAGGGTTGGTAGGTTTCTATGTTTTCAAGCAAGAGTTGGTTGGTTTTTATGTTCTCAAGCAAGGGTTGGTAGTTTCTATATTTTGAAGCAAGGGTTGGTAGGATTATATGTTCTCTAGCTAGGGTTGGTAGGTTTTAATGTTCTCTAGCAATGGTTGGTAGGTTTCTATGTTCTCAAGCAAGTTGCGTGTTTGTTTACTGAGCTAAGAAGGGTTACAGGGTCGATTTCTAGCATGGCCGAATA
Source organism: Timema douglasi (assembly GCA_901482245.1). Lineage (NCBI taxonomy): Eukaryota > Metazoa > Arthropoda > Insecta > Phasmatodea > Timematidae > Timema > Timema douglasi. Next base: position 50,898 of record CABEEJ010003355.1, read on the forward strand.
ATGTATCATTGATGAAATTTGGGGTTACCCTTTCACAGGGATAAATTAACAGTCAGGGACTGGATGTTTTGGCTGTCCTACTCTAAGATATAATATAAGGAATATGATGCTATGACATACCTAGCAAGCTGGTAGTGTAAAACATATGGCTTGAAATTGACCCGGGCCAAAAGCTGGAAACAGTAATGGATGTAAAAAAGTTCTAAAGAAAGGTTTGGTGTTTTTACATGTTCCCCGGCTAATGTTGGTGTATTTACATGTTTTCTAGCCAGATTTAATGAGTCTTAGGCCGGGTTTATATTTTTGCATTATATTTGCATATATAATATTGAAAATAGTGTCATAGTACAATGTGCGCAAGAGTTAGGACATTATTTTCAATTATGGCATTCTTAATCGATACTAGTTAATAGTGGACAATGCATAACATTGGTTTATCCTTAATTTTGTATTCATTATGCATGGATTTGAGCATGGAAAACCCTTGTATAAGCTAATGACCATGCAAGAAGAGGCTCTTGCCAAAAAAAATTTTAGCAGCATGTTTTACATATGCTCAGGTTATACAAATGTGTACTAATTAAGCTAATGAGTTTTGTCCTACTTTTGAGGAAAAATTCCTACTTTTTGACCTCCAGAAGAAAGAAACTGTTTGGTTTGTAGAGGTTGAAGTGTGGATCTTCCTTTTTGCTGTTAAGTTAGCCAAACAAAATATTGTTTCATAATGTGTCACGCTGTTTGAATAAATTCAAATTGTATGCCCGAAAGCTTGTACAGCATCTTTGAAATCCAATGGTTATAAAATTGTTTTTGGAGGTGGTTATAATGAAATATTTACAACTAGAATAGGCTAAATTAAAAGACTTGTTAAAGCTAGCCTTGTGTTACCCCATGGAAATGCTAATGTTGAGCGAGGATTCTCACAAACATCAAACTGTCTTACTGACAACAGGACTTGTCTCTCTGAGGCATCCATCAGAGGCATGCAGTCTACTAAAGATGGTCTTAAGCATTGCAACTATCAGTGCAACACAGTATCATTCACGAAGAATTTAATCAAGAAAGGATGTGGGGACCATAAGTTGTACCTGGCTGGACTTGAAGAAGAGAAGAGAAATGAGGCTGCACGGAAGAAACAAGAGCAAGAAGATGAAATAATAAAAAAAAAGTGAAGAGTATTATGCATATAGAGTCTGTTCATGATAGGTTTTTACCTGGATGACAGTTCAAAAAGCATGTGTTCGTTGGTCTCTATTTTGAAGCTATGTTCGTTTTACTTTTTGTGAAAGTGATGTGAATAATATTTTTTAAAGTGGAATAAAACAATAAATAAGCTTTGTGTAGGACCTTAAATATCAAATTCATACATTACCAAACTTTTCATTATAGTTATCCAAAGTGACAGATGTCAGCTGTTGGCGTAGGGATATAATAGGGATTATTTCTATTAACTTTTTGAGCTGCCATCCAAGTAAACTTAGGCTGTGAATGTATTTTAGGAAAGTTTAGGAAAATAAATCGCAGGAAGCTAAAAGAAGAAGTTAAATCTTACAAGTCATTAGTGGCAGAAGCGAATGAAAGGATTAATAATGTAATGAAAATCAATATGCTCGGAAAGGTTTGCAAATAGCTCAAACTACGCTTAAAGCTCAGGGCAAAAAATTGAAAGTGACTCTGCTTTAGAGAAAATAAGAAACCAACAAAATCAAAATAAGAAGACAACCATGTTGGACTAATTTTGTGCAAGTCATATGAATCAAAGAAACCCAAAAACAACTGCAAGAGTGATTAATTTATTTATTTTTGACGTCTAACCCTAACGGGTAAACAAAATATAAAGTATCCCCATGGTTTCTTTGGTGCTAAGTGACAGCTTACAGCTGATGGCTTTGAAAAGTTGCCAGACCAAATTATGTATCCCTACACTGAATCATATGATCTGCAAAAACATGTGTTTAGCAGCTGTCACTTATGACAGTCAAAATTTAGGTATATACCTAAATGTTGGCTGTCAGAAGTCAGCTGTGATCTGTCAGTCAGCACCAAAGAAACCACGGGGCTACTGTATTTTTTATTATAATGTTTCACAGATTATTTTTTTTAATATATTTTATTTTTAAGTGGAAGAGAGTTTATTTTAAACTATGTAATCTTTTGTTGATAATGAACATCATTATTATTTTGTTTCACTATCATTATTTCCAAATTTGAATTTGTAATGAAATGACAAAGTAAAATAAATACTGTACTAAAGAGGAAATGATTAAAGGGGGCGAGGGGAGATAAAAGGAGGATTGCAAGGGGTTGAACATTTCTCCTTTCTTTTATAAAATATTTGTTCTTATTTTCACTTGTTTTTAGTTATTTATTTTATTTAGGCACCATGGGGTGAATAGTGTGTTTTAACATGTCATAATTTTTTTCCATCAAATTGGCAGTCCTACTTTTTGACACCCAAAATATGCTATGCGGCCTGGGATGAGAAAGGTTGAATTTAGAGGAAGTGTGCTCATATATGTTTGAAGGGGAGAATGGAAAGCCATTTTGGGAAAAAGCCCTCAGTAAACTCGATTGAGATTCAACCCCAGATCGCCTTGAAATTGGCAATCTAATCTAAGTAAGAGAGTGATGTCTTAGAACATGCGACACATTTGTAGCCGACGATTTCTGCACATTCGTCATAGACTCTGCCTTAAAATATGAGCGAAGAATGACCCTGGGCACAGGACAATTCCTGGATAGCTCAGTGGCATACTAAGCCAAAGGTCTTGGGTTCGATTTGTGTCCAAGTGTCATTTTTTAATTTTCATAATATGATATCTAGATGGAGTAATCCTCACTAAAAGCATAAATAATAGCTTTGGCTATTTGATTCTTAAAGATGAAATGTTTTGTGTGTATTTATATCGGGTTTTTCTCCGAATATGTTAATAAATAGCTTAACAAACAGTATGAACAAACAATTAAGACAGTTTTATCCTCTTTTTCTTTAATAAATACAAATTCTACTTGTATTTATGTAAATAATCACATCACTTTCAGCAGCACTTTTTCCCAAAAAATAACCTCGCCTTTTTTTTTTTGCATGTCTCTAATTATTAGTTATGCCTTATGCACGAATATAAACCAAACCTTATAATATGGTAGTTCTTAAATAAATTTTACTAAGCTCTGCTCTTAGGCTACTGTATTCACAAGTTACCACTCCATGGGAATAAAGAATGGTTGGCCAATTATAGCTTACAAAAATTGCGTGTTTCGCTTTTATTCAAGACTGAATAATAAAAAACTTTTGTGTTTCATGTTCTAGCTAGTTAGTAGTTCCTTACAGTTTGAGATAAATTTACTTAATCTTACTGGCCACTTGTTGGTTTATTAATATTATTGTTGTAAGCGTTCAGTGTTCACTAAAAGGGAAAACTTGAAGCAGATATTTTTCAAGAGTGGTGGACACCTTCACTGTTTTAAAAAAGAGTCTGGCAACTTTCCACTGACTTAGTTATAGTGCTTGACTATTTCCTGAATCACAGTTATTGTCAGAATCTCTAGTCTCATTGAGACGTTCATATGGTGGTAGATCAGAGTAGTACACACTCGCATAGTTAGGCTCTGTATGGTTCACCATCTCATAGTCAGGTTCCACAACTGGCAGTTTCCTATCTACAGTGCTATAGTCTGACTCTGCCAGATTGGACACTTGCACCGTTTCATAACCAGGCTGTATGTGTTTGTTTGGATCCCCTACGCTAGCATAGTCTGATTCGTGTTGTGGTCGCAGCTCCTCATAGTTGGGGTCCACAGCCAGCATTTTCTTATCTACAGTGCTATAGTCTGACTCTGCCAGATTGGACACTTGCACCTTTTCATAGCCAGGCTCCAAATGTCTGTTGGGGTTGCCTAAGCTAGCACAGTCTGAACCATTTTGTGGCCGCAACTCCTCATAGTTGGGGTCTACAACTTGAAGTTTCCCATCTACGGTGCTATAGTCTGGCTCTGCAAGATTGGACACTTGTACCTTTTCATAACCAGGCTCCATATCTCTGTTGAGGTCCCCTACCCTAGCACAGTTTGAGCTGTGTTGTGGCCGCAACTCCTCGTAGTTGGGGTCACAGTCTGAGGCGTGTCTTTCCAACCTATGCAACACCTCATACCCAGGGTCATGATAAGAAAGTTGGGGGTCCCCAAGACTCTCATAGCCAGGCTCATCAGCTGTGTAGGACTGAAAAGTGTGAGGACTAGAGCATGATCCACTCAGGTCAAACTCTATCACTCGCGAGTCTTGAGACACATCTAGATCTGAGCTACTGTGAGATGTGGCATCTGCTTCTGCGTGAGCCCCCTGTGACTGAAAGTCAATAGAGGATGAGTGTCCTTGAGTTGCTGGCACCACTATAGGATCATCCTGCTGTTTCTTCTTGTTCACCTTAGCATACATGTCTTCTAGACTCCTAGGTATCCCTTGGAGATCCAGCAAGGGCCCCGAGTCTTCTACAGGAGGAGGAGGGGGCAAGGGAGAGTTGGCTGGACGCTTTTCTGGCTTGGGAGATCCCAGGTTGGCCACAGAGCTGGCAGCACTTGATGAAGAGGCTGAGGACCAAGGAATAATATCAGTGATTGTATAAAATTACCATAAGTGTTGGATCAACACACTACTCCACTGACCTTGTCTGGAATGCACAGGTTTGAGACTATCAGCACTGGGGGGTTGGATCTGTGCGTAAGTTTCACTATCACTGGTGTACACTTGGTGCTGTCTCCCTGGTTCCTCGATGGCTGCATACATCTCATCTAGAAAACCCATTTCTAAGAATTCAAAATAAGGAATAAGTAAAAAATGGCTTCACACTTGTAAAATAACATCTAAGTTTTGTTTAAGACATTGTTTTTGAATATTTTCATCTATCTCTATAAAATATATTATTCCACATTCTAGTAAATTGTACCAACCTGAGTCATCGGAGACTGTGGCATAAGGCGGGTCAACTCCTCCTAGGCGTGAATCCGTTTGAGCCTTAATGTTGGCGAGTGGTTCTCTCACGCTGATACTGGTGTAGCCCTCTGTGGACAACCAACAAAACTACACTTGTCTACATGGGTGAAACACATTTCTCCTAGTCATCAAATGGATACTTACTGGAGTCCTGGGAGTCTCCACTAAAGTGTTGATTCTCTATCGGTGGCGTCATGTAGGGGAGCTCTCGATTGGCTGAAACTCTCCCGGCAATGGCTGTGGCCGCCGGAATGTCGACCGCAGACCCCGGGAGGGAGGCTGATCCAAGAGTGAGGGAAGAAATGGATCTACGAGTCCTTGGAGGAGGGATTGGGTCTGTCCGAATTCTCTGCATTGGGAATTCTTCTTCTTCACTGTTTTGGTCAAGAATCTCAAGTCAATGGAAGTGACAAATTTTAATATTAATTATGTTGAAATGAGTGTGCCCAATAATGGATTGAAAAGGCCCCATAACGGCTTCATTTATGTGACAAGAGAAAAAAATATAAACTTTCAGATGGTCAGCAGAACAAGATGAAATCTAAAAATAGGGATTGTGGGAGTTCTTCACATAGGAGATAGTATAATGTATTCGAGGGGAAATTTAAAAGAATTAACAGCAGAATTATTTCACTAAAGTTTGATCTTATAGAAATGTTTTATTTAATTGATTTATTATATATAACTAATCTAAAAAGTTATAAAAAGTTTATGATAACATTTTTTATGGATTAATTAATCAATTTTCTTTACATCATTAATTAAATGGACTAATTATGTTAAACAACAGTAATATTCTCATTTACACCATTGTGGCAACATGAGATACGATAATGCTAATAGTTATAAATTAAATGTATTATAATGTCCATGTTCATCTTATCAGAACCGATCACTATAAACCCTAAAACAAATTAGTATTTATAAACCCTTATAAAAAAAGGTATTCAAATATTTGTTTCAGAAAAAAAAAATTATTTTTATACTCCAGCGAATGAACATTATTGGCATTGGGTTGTGACCTGATCAGCTAAATAATGACACTGTGCCGAGTCATAATTTTAAATTCTAAATAAAGAGCACCTTTAAAAAAGGCTCCACTTTCGTTTTTCATTTAAACAATTAAGATAATTTATTTTCAATTTCAATCAGTTATTTTCATAACCCAAAGTTAAGTTATATAAAATAATCATGTATACCTTGTAGGTGTAATAGCTAATGAGAATAAAAGATTGTTTGTTTTTGTCTTTGTTTAATTTGTGTCATATATTAATAAAAACGCCAGGCCAAAATTAAATACACAAAATAAAGTAATTTTTTTAAATACTGGTAATTTAGTGAATGCTTTGAAATGTGTGATCTGTTAAATAATTACAAAATGTATGTGGCAGTAGCTACTTTGTTTATATCATTTGTAAAAACATTAATCTGTATGTGTGTGTGTACGATTAATAATTACAAAGTGTCTGTGGCAGTGATATATTCTAATATATTTAATTTTCAATTTCATATCTATGTATTTTCTAAATTTCTTACTGTGTGTGTGTGTGTGTGTATTAAGAAAAGAAGAAATTTATTTGAAGCCTAAGATTGTTGTGCCAACCAATTGGATAGGACTAAGTTTTGAAAATGTGGGTTTCTCTAGAGAAATATATTTATTACTTTAAATATTTTGAAATTAACATAACATATTTTAATTGTTCAACTTTTGTATTAAATATTTCAAAGAAAAAAACTTTAGTTAAAAAATTAGGTAGCATTGTTTTAAAATAATCTTAGTTACAGAGGTGCTTGTGTTGAATATAAGTTTTGTCAAGGCTAAGTTTTATTAATCTCAATTTTGTTCCCTTGACTAAGAGTGTCTCCAAACCTGGCAAATAAGATTGAAGACTAGAAGATATAATAAGCCTGGTACAAGGACACTACAAGAAAAAAAGAGAATAACTCATCAACAGACAATGCAGTGTGATGCACCTATATTATCAGCTGGATTCCTACCCCTTAAGTGAAATATTTCTAAATTAGCAGTTGAAATGCTATAAATCAGCGAGAAGAGAGTGAGACTAGTATTTTGTTTAAAAAAAATCAGAGTTACTTTTAAATAACTCTACCTTTGTATGGAGTGGTTCATCTGTGGGCTAGTAGTTTCCCCCATTTTTAGTTCAAAACAAGGTGAAAAGTGTATCAACAAATCCAGGTTTTCTTTCTATTCACACAGTTTAAGTCAAGTAGTTACAGAAATTATAAAAGGCCATGGGTCTAGTACGTGTTGGGAGGAAGTAAGGTGAAACCATCCGGCCCCTAAAACTCGTCTGCTTCTGCGTATGGCACCAACTTAAGGGGACTCGCTTTACTGCGAGCATTGGCGCTGTGACACATCCTCAAGTAAACTTTAGGTTTCAACTATATGCCAAATAAATCACTACATAATAATGTAGAAGTGTGATGAGATCTTTTAGAATATTTCTTGCAAGAGTAATATGGGTGTGATATAATTAAATTACATCTATTTTAACATTACTATACAAAGTGAACGAACTTGTTAATTTCATCAAACAAGAAGAATAAAAACAATAAACCAACATTTGAATACTCAAAATATTATGATACACATGTTAAAGAACATTTGTTTCAATAAATCCATCAATATTAAATTAAATTATGATTTTCAAACAAAATCCTTGACTTGAACAAATAAATCACAAGAAAAACTTATATCATTTACAACAGAAAAAACATAAAATATATATATTGTTGGGCAGAGTAGTGATCGAAATACACAATATGTACAAACTATTGCTAACACAATTTATAGCATGACCTATACAGCGCTTTGCTGGAACATGACTAATGGTTTATTATTTGAAAAAGCCTTTTAAGACTAAATTCATGAGACATCTGTCGGTTTTATAGTGAACTAAAAATTTAAACAAACATGAACGTTTTGACGGTAATAATTGAACTCCATCATATATAACCAAGAGAAGCATAAAAATATTTTAAGCTACCATTAATTAAACAGATATTCCTTTGTCATTATAAACACCTATTTTGTAGTTGCAATATTAAGGCCACATCTATTTAGAGTTTTTTTTTAATATCTGATTGGAAATTACTGTTTTTCTTTTCAAATATAAATTTATGCTACCGTGAACATTTCCAACACCAAAATTTTAATGAATCTTTGTGTTTAATATGCCCCAAACTATGTGTAGTTTACAATTATCTATGTCCTTGGGTCTTGATACTAAAATATTTAATAAATTTTATTCAAATTTTATATCAATATTTAGTATGGCTATACTTCTGGATTCTTATACAAACGCTAGCTCTTAAAATAAGAGTTATTTACTGAAAATTGATTAATTTGAATTTCAAATTTTTTTTACAAGTGGCTTTAACGATTTTGTTTAAAATGGAAATCTAATGAGTGACTGACAAAAAACAATGAATACTTTTTTTCGGGTAAAAATTTATTTATGGGCAGTTTACTAATGAGTAATGACTAATTTCTTCCTAAAGGATTTATCTTTCTGCATCTTTGTGGAGTATATAGTAAAATATGACACTGCAAAGACTTTTGGAAATCTTCTTCAGCAAAATCATCAGAACATATTGTGGCTGGATGGAAATGTTATAATCAGTTTAGAAGAAATAGTCTAATTTAATGAAGGAATAATTTTGCGAATATAAATATTAAAAATAAATATGAAGGAAAAAATATTAAATTATCTCAAGTATTTTAACAAGACTCTTAAAAATTAAAAATATTAAATTAGAAATTTTATATTATTATTTTTGCTACACATCCATCTTTGCTATACACATTTATTTACACAAAATAATATAGATATGAGAAATACAAGATTTAGAGGAAATTTACCCGCATTTAAATATGAAGGGAGGAGGAAACCATTTATGAAAACCCACCCTTATCACACTCAACTAAGAATCAAATCCCGACCTCCACCATCACTAGCAAATAAGAGTAGATTGGCTTGATGATTAGGCTAAGTCCACGTAATCACCTATGTGTGTCAAACTAAACAATCAAATAACTTGGTACAGCTTTGTCAGTGGTTTCCAAATTAAAAATTCCAGAAGGTCACAGTTGAATCCCCGAGACTAATGACGAACCACATCATAATCCGCTAATTTTTGTCAAGCTATGCAAAAATGACAAACGGTATTTAATTGTGAATGAAATAATAAGTGATAATTTAAACAGGTTTAATTGCATACTAAACGAACTTTCCAACAAAAGTATATACTTTGCTAAGTCAATATAATACAGCAAATGTAAGGAAGAAATTATTTGGAATCTCCATGTATTTATTCCTACAATTGTTAAACTTTCCGTTTCTCGGATAAAAACACCAAATTTTACTACAGTATATTACTTTCGCAAGAAACTTCATGGGCCACCAAATGAGAGCCCCCGATCTAGAGCAATAACTTAATATTGTTGAAATATTGCATGAAGGAAAACCATGTAAGGCTTGCTAATTATAAGTGTAGTTGTAAAAGTCTTAAAATATAGAGCATTGTTGGAAATACAAATTATTCTATAGTGTGGCTAAGATTTTAATCTAACAACAATTAATGACAAATTGTAACAATGGCAGAGAAATGATGAAAAATTAATATTATGCTCAAATTAAAACAATAAACTAAAGATAATTCCTATTAATAAAATACAAGCTACAGTATTGCAAAACTTTAATAATAAATTTGCAGTTTAATCTGATCTTTTAGTCCACTTTTATGGAAAAAAATAATATTTACCCACCCGCATTGTCGGGTATGTGTACAAAGCCAACAGTCTTATCTAGTTTGGTTTGTCAGTGATGGTGAAATTGGAGTTCAAATACCAACTGGGCTTACTTACGTTGTTGTTCCTAAATGGTTTTCCATCCTCCCTCCACACAACTTCCTTCCTACCTTATTTGTATAAATATGAGGACTACCTGAACAGTTAAAAAGATTAGGCTCACATTATTTTTGTTTATAAATACAGGTCTACTAATGCTAATAAAATAGTGTGACCTTACACAAAATACTAACAAAATTAATTATTATGTATACCCGCTTCAGATGTCGAATCCCTGAAGTGGGAGGGCCCTTTCCTATTTCGTTTTCCACTCTCTCTCCATGCAAATACGGTACACTTGGTTTAAATTCAACCATCTTCCCCCCTAGCATATTTGTGTGGTTAAATATGAGTATAACTCAAAAGGGTAAAAATACATTGTGACATAAACACGTTTATTTTAAAATATCGACAGGATTTTGATTTGATTAGCAGCATGTATAAGTTTTGAAGACTCCGTAGTGCAGATTATTATTACTATCAAATTATATATTTAGTAATGAATAAAATGATAGAGTATTAGGAAATTACTACTACTTCCTGAGGAAGGTGCTTTAATAGCATCGAAATATTGAAGTGTGTGTAAATGTGTTAGTGTCTTTTATTTGTGTTCTACTTTTTTCCTAATACTCTATCATTTTAATCATTACTAAATGTTTTTGCTCAATGCACTTTTTTCATACATATCAAATTATATATAGTATTTTAGTGAATGTTTGTACAATTTATCTATAAAGCATCAAAATTTGCAATATTATATTTGTTAATATGGTCACAGAAAATTACTTACATGTTTTCAGATTAAATTTGTCCTCCCTCTTACATGCTAGTATTAACTTTCTTTTATTAAGTTCATCCTTTGGAAAACTAAGATATTTAATATTGATGCCAATATTGGCATGATTCCTTATTTTTAAAACATTTAAACACACTAAAGAGGTGGTATATTTGAATTGTTTCCCTCAAGTTGTCCCTTCTTAAGTTACCTGACTCCCCCGAAGCTGATGTCAAGACAAGAAAGAAGGTGTGGGAGAACATGTGCACGGTTTCACCTTTACTTCTTCCTACCATGGGTCTAGTACATGAACCTATACTGTGGGAAAAATGTGATCTCAAATACTACCAAACAGCACTATTAATCACATTATACTGTTGGGTAGTGTATTTGTTGTAATGAGACAATTATCCAACAACATATATTTGTATACTAAACTTGAGCCTTCAAAATGTATGTTAACCCAGCATTAGGTGCAAAACCAATGCATTTAAATAATATTTTTAACATATAATAGGAAATAGTAAGTTATTTAACACTGTAATCCAAGTCACAAGGATATGAAGACCTAATGATACTAAAATCATAATTATTAAAAATAATTTATAATTAATTATTTTATCAAAACCAGAGATGAGAATATACCAGGTTTTCAATACCGATTCTTAAATTTTTATCTCGATTCCTCCATACTCTAATCTTACTGGAATAGGCTTACAAGATGTAATTAAAAAACATTTTTATTTTACACGACGAATAAATAAAGTGCTGGCGGAAATGGAATTTTAAAGTATTTGCCAATTTGTAGCACCTTTTTCAAATAGTTTAAAAAGGTAATGCCAATATGGCTGCCATGATAGCTGAACCTTTTTTTTTATCAATTTGATATTATTCTGGACATTTCGGTGAACATCTATTAAATATTAATTGGAATTTTAAAACAAACTTTACCTATATTTTTATTTAAATTGTGACAGCAAATTTGCAAAGCAATTGCAATATATTTCTTAAAATAGGGTTGGTATCTGTTAATATGGAGGTTTTTTTGTTTGTGAAATACAGTGTGCAGAGTAAATATGTTTACAAATTGAAGCAAAACATCAATTTTTAGGTTTTCAAATTTAATTATAAAAATTTATTGAGTAAATCATGAAAAAATGCATTATAAGCTGCCCATAGCATTTGATATTCATACATCTTTTAATAGGGCATTCATGATCACTTTTAAGTATTTTTTTAGGAATTGAGGTATTAAGAATCAAGGTATTTTCTCGATTCTCTCGATACATTCAAGAATCAATGGGTATCAAGGAATCGAGTTTCTGATCTCTAATCAAAACTAACCTAAGTCACATGTTGTTGATGCTTGAAAAAACAGGTTGTTCGTTTGGAAGAGTTTAAAATAATAAAAAGGATAATTATCGCATATAATAATACTTAAATATCATGGTAGGCCTACTTACCAATAACTTAACCTAACTTTTAATGCATAACTAAATTAAAATTTCAAAGAGTTGGTTTGGTTTTTTTAGCATAGTATCTTACTACCTGTTTGGGTTTTAAGCCTAAGCACTAATTATTCGAATGTGTTAGGGATGAGGAAGGTTGAATTTAGAGGAAGTATACTCAAATTTGTGTGGAGGTAGAGTGGAAAACCATTTAGGGAAAAATAACGATTAGTGCTCCCAAATGGGATAGAACCCCCACCCAATCTCCCCGTCATCCGCAGCCAGTTTATTGCAAGAGTAGCGCCTTAGACTATGCACCCACCAAAGCAAGTAGTAGCTTAGTATTCAAATAAACAATAGAATGGTGTTAGGATAAGATGACATGTATATTAAAATTTTAAATATCATGAGTAAAAAGACATTTTTCTTATTAAAATTCAGCCAGTTGTTTAGATGTTGAAAAAAAAAAGCAAAAGTTTTCAAATTGGTTTATTCTGGCTAATTATAATTTTAGTAAGTAATCAATTAATTATCAGACACCTTATCTCAATTGGTAGCATATCTGCCTACTGAGCTAAGGGTCTCAGGCTGAAAATTTATATTTGATGAAAATATGGGTTTACCCTTTCACATTGATAAATTGATGGCCAGGAACTGAGTGTTGAAGTACATAATGTGTTTGAAATAGATTATAAATATACAGTTAGTTAAGTAAATTTACTCAAAATGTGACTTTGTACCTTCAAGATTATTTAAATATGACCTAAAATTGAAACCTGCTCAAAATATGAACTTGTATACCAAATAAAATGTTTATGTTTGGAGTCAAGGTAGCATAAAGAATGTTTATAATTCATTAAGCATTAAATTCAAGGTTAAACTAAAATTATGATATGTTGTAAACATCTGAGCCCTACTCATTACTCAAATGTGCCGGGTTGAAGTATTAGACTTTTCCTTTACCTCTTATCTAAACTTGTGACCTCTTATATAGAACTCTGAAACACGATCTTTACCTCTTAAAACACTGCCACTAATTGTTTGCTTTCACGGTACTACCTCACTGACACATACTGATAGTGACTGTATTGAGTGTCATTGGCCACCGTTTTTCATATGCTGAAACTACCCATATATAAATCAAAATGTACTAATAATGTCAACACAATGGTTGGATGTTTCCTTGTTCCAAATTTACCCAGGAGTGTTTTAATATTCCCCAAACCTTGTTCGCATGTTCGGACATATTCTTCGTCCCTTAGAAACGGTGTCAAGACCTGTATCTCGGAGACCTCGCATGAGGGCACAATCATCCTTCAAAGCAGAGAACTCCAAAATGTTCTAGTTGTTGTATTAAGATGTAAACAACGTATTGGTTGGTTAGTAATGAGTAAAGTCCAATTTACAAAGAGAGGGCTTTTAGCATATACAAAAATATTTTTTGTGGTCAAAATTAATAACATTTTAGTAAATCATTATTGTTGTATTGATAATATCTTTCAAAAGGTAAACCAAGTTGTATTAGCTCGGAAAAATAGATCTCGTAGCTTTTCTAGCTGTAAAATAAGGCCCTTCCTTTAAAAATTGGACTAGAGTATAAGGCACTCACCGCAACGAAAACCTTCGGTTGAAATACTCTGGTGAAGCCTTGATCTCTGCTCCCACCTGTGCGTATGGGTGCTCGCCTTTAAACATTTAAACTCATTCTAACATACATTTATTGATATCATATTAAAACTTTATTTGTTACTTGTGGGCAGTTTATTGTATGTTTGTTTTTTTGTGTTATGATGTCAGGATTAGGCATATGCAGGCATCTGAACTTTATGAAGAAATTGAGAAATTGGACATTACTGAAAATTGAGCAAGAGAAACTTAATATTCATACAAGTAACAATTAAGGACTTTTTATCAATGTCAGATTTGTATTTAAGGTCATTCTACCATCAAAATTATATTGCACTATTTCAACAAGTGTCAAATAATAACATTTTAGAAAACATTCTAATTTGATCTCTCGTAAGGAGCGAATACAATAATAAGGTTAAGACTTAGATATTATTGTAATTTAATAAATGCAAATATAAATTAAATTGGTTAGTTAACCTTTAGAATATTGTACAGGTTGGTACACAGAAAAGTAGCTGACTTATATCCAGCAGGCGCCTCACTCTGAATAGGAGGAGGTCAATCCCCTTCCACCCATATTGTGACATGAAGAATGAGTCAATAAAGCTTTAGACAAGCAATTCACATGCTCATTCTTCATGTCACAATATGGGTGGAAGGGGATTGACCTCCTCCAATTCAGAGTGAGATGCCTGCTGGATATAGCAGGCCGGCTACTTTTCTGTGGGCCAACCTGTATATAAATCACATTATAATTTGCCCTTAAATTGATCAAATTCAACTATATATATATATATATATATATATATATATATATATATATATACACACACTCTGTGGAAATTTCAAAACTCGTTACAAAGAACATATTTCTGATTTTAAATTTAAGAGAACGAAATCTAAATTTTCAGAACATCTAAAACACTCAAACCACCAACCATAACCAATTGAACAATGTATGAAACCCCTACACTATTCTCACAACGGAACAAAATTAAATACAGCCAAAAACTTTTTCATCCAAGCAGCTATCCTCCATAAAAAAACAATCCTCAATAACAATTATATTCATCCAACCAAAACTTAATTAATACTATCAAATATTTACCCAAGAACATTAAAAATCTTTTAAAATCCATCTGTCCTGCTCTACCCTCCAGCATAGGAAAAAGGCCTGTTCGAGCCGGAGTTGAGAAGATTAGAACTATATTCTCCTCCTCATTCCTATCCATATATCTTTCCAACCTGTTAGTTTCACAATCAACATTTTTTACATCACTTCACACCTAACAAATGCTTACCTCGGGATTTCAACTACACATCCTATTAGGTTTCCAGCACTACAAGTTCCATTTCACCTGATTATACCATAAACCACACTAAGACAGTCAACATATATAGGTTGTTACAACATGTCGTGTTTCTGCACATAATGACTTAAGTTTGTTTGTTTGAAATATTGCTGCTTTATCGTTATTCTGGGTTTTTGATTTTAATTTCCTAGCTTTATTATTTTACTTATTATATGTTCGGTTTGTAATCTATATTATTTCCTTAGTTTTTAATTTCAATTTTTAGTTCCATGAATGATTATGGTACATCATTCACAGTACCGAGACATATCGGGTTAATGAAGTCCCGGTAAACTCCAGTTCACACCGGAAAATTGGAAAGAGTACAGGGATTAAAAAAAACACAGATAAGACTTTGTTGTGCCTCACTGTTCAGTCGGCCCTTGTATCTTTCCTCCGCACTTGCACCGGCCGCTCCAACCACTCTCCCTACTGCCTGGACCGCCCCACAATCCATGTTCTCTAAGCCATCCATGACACTTTCCCCACTGTAGTCAGCGCCAAAGAGAACTCCCCTTCCTATTGGCTCGCTTGGTGGCCATTATCACTCACATTTTCCCGAACCAATGGGAAGCTCCCTTTTCTCTTATTGGACAAGGCCAGGCAGCAGCGGAGGGTATATAACATGGTGAATTCTAGAGCCGATTCAGTGGTGACCCACCCTGGCGAACCACCGTTACAAAAGAGCAAATAAAGTGTCATTTTTAAAGAGCAATTTTGTTGGTACTCCTCCTTTCACCATTCCTACCTCTCACCGCAACTCACGTTGCCGGGACTACTTCCTACCTCCCACCGCGACTCACATTTCCGGTACTACTTCCTACCACCCACCGCGACACACGTGTTGTCGGGACTCCCTCCTTACATCCCTCAACTCTCACCATCAGCTGGTCCTCATAATCGGCAGTTCCACAAGATGGTATACACCCGCCGCTCCGACAAAGCTCACCGAAGCAAGACCCTGAAGACAACATCGGTCAAACGGTACTCCACCCGAGGGTCCCTCTCTTACTACCCCAACGGTCACACCCGAACCCCCAGACACCCCCACTCCACCCTACCCCTGAGGTAGCTATTTCCTCTCCTCGTCTTCTCCTCTCACCAACCACCCAACCTCCACCTACACCAATTTCCCCTTTAAACCCTGAGGGCTATCATTTGCAAGTCCTAGCCACCCCAAAACCAGCATACGTTTTCTCCCCCATCTCCCTTCCTTAACCTTACCCACTTGACCCACGGGACCGGTGCCTAGCCACAAACATCCCCTGCTATTTTCAAGAAGGTGTCTTTGTCCAATAGCTTAAGTATTTCATAAACTGTATTTCATACAGCCAAACGGGTTTTTTCTTTGCTTTCTTAAAAATTCTTCAGTTATTTCTTCAATGCATAGGAAGCAACGATTTTTTTTAACCTAATGTTGGTGTAGCCAATCACAGCGATGTTAACAGCTGATACTGTGGAACCACATCACCACCTTGTTGATTGATTATCCCTTACAATCAATTTATCATTGTTATAATGCTTTTGCCATGCACTGTTCAGGATCAATTTGCTCAAGTTTGTCAAGAAGTGTTTTTTAAATTATTTTGATGTTATATGGTCAAATAGTTTTTACATCTATCTCGACCAACTACTTCACCTTCATCTAAAGCTTTTCCCCATATGAAACAGTTACTTTGGAAGTATCCATGGTGAAATGCTCAACACTGTCATTTAAGCTACAGACCCACTGAACATTAAAGTTCATTCGAACCGAGGTTGAGGTGCACAAAGGCTAGATGTTTAGTCATACAAGAGAGGGAGGAGAAGGTTTTACAACTCTTGGGCCTGATTACCTCAGGTGAAATTCAAAAATATTTCTGAGATTTAAGAAGTCTGGTAGTAGTGTATAATATAAACAAATGTAAAATACTGGTAGTTGTTAAAAGTTAATATGCAATTATTAATCATTGATCTTTAATAAAAGATCGAGTATAAATAAGCACGTATGAAAATTTACTGAATGTTTTCCACTTTACGCCACTGCAACTAGAAAACTATTCAACCAACATAAAAAATATTTAGACAAAAACTGTAAGAAATTGTTTATTTTATAGTATTAATAAGAGCTATCCTAATTAAGGAGCAACTGAAAAGGAGATATTGAGAAAAAAAATGTTGGACGCCATTTTTTCAAACTGGCAGCGTGCCAAGGTCGAACACTAAAAAAAAAAAATCATTTAGGACCTGGAATTATGGGACCTTTTTAAATATCAAAATTCTATGATTTTTGTATGCAAATTGCCTATTTTTATTTTTCTTGACTGTGCTCTAATGTTCATTAACAATGTTACTGATTTACTTAACTTAAATTAATGTCCTTTTGTTTAGTAGATGGGTACTACAAACTTAGGTTGCTTTTATTTAACAACTACTTGATGAGCCACACTACACATAATTTAAGTTAATATTTAGCCCCAAATAGATTGAAGGCAGTGAAACATATCTTTAGTGCAAAATAGCAAGAAAGTAACTTTTAAAAATCAAATAATACAGAAAATACACCTTAAATACACATATTTGCATTTAAAAAACCTGTTATGTTAATTTCATTATTTAGGAAGGCATCCATTGTTGGTCTTTTGCCTTTTGTGGTCGTAGATAACAAATAGTAGTTGGAAGTACCCACATATTTTGGATTAAAGTTACGTAGTGCTTTTAGTGTGAGGTTCAGTAACTAAAATGTGAGACACAGTGGCTCAAGTTAATTCAAATATGTTGATTTTTTACTCTGAAAGCAGTAATTAAAATTAACACAGTTATTATTTTGTTTAATAGTTCTTAATAGTTGTTGGATATGTTTAACCACTCTTTAGTTATTTTTAGAACATATCTATATGTATACCAAAAATATTTAATCAAAAATGTTGCACAATACTAATTATAATAGTGGTATTAGGCCTGGGTTTTTCTTAATTTACTTTATATCAAAACTTTACCAAACCCATGTTAGACCAAAATTAAATAATTTTTATATGGAAAACTCAAAATTTAAAAATAAGTAAGATAAGGTAATTTTTTTCAATTCAAAAACTCTACAAGTTTAGAAATTTTAAGTTTATTTTTTATACCCAAGTTGAATTAGTTGTATCTCTTTTCCTGGCATAACACAAAAAGATTTTTCCATACTCATTCCAACATTAACTGTAAGTTAAAATTTGACTTCCATAAGCAAGTTGTCATAGCTTTTAATTTTAACATCAAATTTGTTGTAGAATATTTTAATTGAGATAAACGTGAAAGCTAAATTTGGACGAATAATATGAATCCGAAAAATAAATTCAAGCCTAGATTGTTCATTTTTTTTAATATTTCCTGTTCTAGAAGGAAATTGTTATTTCACATCTGAAGATTTTTTTAGTCAAAATATCCTTCCCAACGAGGCCTAGTTAGGATAAAATGTTTATCATATCTTACTTAAATCCCGGTTGACGTTTAACCAACCATCGGTACATAAGACATGGTCCTCAACTCACTTGGGTGCAGCTGGTCATATGGATGTTCAGGGTTAAGATGTGTGTACGAAGAGGGTCTGTCTTCAGTCTGGCTCTGATCGCCAGCCATACTTTTCAGGCCAACAGTGCCGCTAGTGCTTGTTGTGGGCATGGCCAGAACTACAACATTCATCATTGTTAAGTAGTTTGGGTCACTGGCACTTGTATCACTCTTACAAGCATAATCGTATTGATACTCACCTTGGGGCTGAACCAACAAATGTTTGTTGTCTTGAACGGTGGCGTACAGCTCAGAGCTTGTGTCTCCATTAACTTCAGTCTCCCAGAGCGGGTTTCCAGGCTCAAGACGTGCTCCTTCATGTGAAACCGGAATTTCTGGGAGACTTCGATTGGCCGAGACAGAAGACCTGTAAGAGAAATTATGTTAAGTGGGTGCTTACAACCACTACTAATGTTGCTTTAATATTGTAGAGTTGACTGTAAAATATTGCTATGATACAGAGAACTAACCTATTGTATAAAGTGTTACTACAATACAGGAGAGCCACTGTATGGTGTAGCTACAATACATATACTATCTACGTCAAACCTGTAATTATTGTAACTGTGTTTTGGTAGATGGCACTTGGCGTCCTGGTGACGTCATGAACACAAAGGTGAGAGGAGAGTGTAGCCATGCAAGGTAAAAGCATCAAATACAAAAAAGTTGTCCGGTGCCTAGTATTACATTGAATAATAACAGTACAGAAGTGTGTTTGGTTGTATTTGGTCCTCCACTGTAAGCCATTAGGCTAAATTATTAAAATATGTGAACATCTTCTTGGTTTGTTGTTTTAACAAGTGGATTGCTCTTATTCAAAAAATACAGTAGGATATTTATCAAGTGTAGAAATCCGATTTAATGAATTTTCTTGGTCAGCTATGTAACATAGTTTCCTATCGGGCAGATAGTTTTAAGATGGTATGGGCCTGGCCACTCGTGCGAGATGGGAGGACATATCAGTAAAGAAAAGCAATACATACAGAAGAGCTACTGTGCAATACAGTTATGATACAGGATTCAGGAGAGCTACTTTATAATGTAATAATAATAATAGTAATAATATTTAGCACCGCGTCTTACTACCCGTTCGGGTTATACGCTTTAAGTACTAATTACTCTAATGGATTAGGAATTGGGAAGGTTGAATTAGAGGAAGTGAACCCGCATTTGCGTGGAGGGAGAGTGGAAGACCATTTAGGAAAAACCACACCCAGTTCACCCGACCGAGATTCGAACCTCGATCTCCCCGTCCTCAGCAGTCGAGCAGCTCAACACGTTTATAATGTAACTACTATACAATAGAAATACTGCATGATGTTACTATGACATAGGAGAGCTACTGTACAATATTGCAATGATCCAGGATAGATAATGTATAATGTTATGATACAAAGGAGCTAATATAAAGTGCCACTATGAGAGGCTATAATAGAACTATTGTATAGTGTTTCAATGATAAAAGAGTTGCTGTATAATATTAGCCCCTAAATTTGAGTTCAATGTTCATCTAACTCGACTATTCAAATAAAGTAAAGTTTGGTGTGTATAACCTCTTGTTATATTCCAAGGTATCTACGTTGCTGGTTCTCCCAGTACAATGGGTGCTGTCGTGTGATTGGTGGTTGTGGTTCAAATTCTCCTGGTGGCTGCCTATCTTGACCATCCCCACCAACTCAGCCCTGGAGCATGAACAACAAATTATACATCTTCATTTAGTTCCCAACTTCACTTCATATATTCTAGACCACTATACAAGAGAAGTTCTTTAGTGAATTCTTGAAAACATTTATTGCATGAATGGCATTCATAAAAATGTGATTGTGTGTGCAATAATTTTCTCCTTTAACTAATTGTTAGTCATATATATATCCCATGAACAAGTACTATGACGAATGGCTAAAAAAATAAATGTTAATAGTATTTTATATTAGTATTAATTTGTTTGTATTCTTATCAAATGTGACAAGCTGTACCAGGTTGAGCGAGAGAAAAGGCTAACTACCACCTTACCTTTGTCAGATTAATAAAAAAACATTATTATTATTACATTTATAATAAAAATATTTTAACAATATTCCATCTGCACTTAATATAGCCTTTACCCTGGAGGGATTTTAAACTAATAATACCTGGATAAAAAAAAGCATTCCAGTGACAAATAGTTTTAAGCCTTCAGCAATAAAATTATATCTGAACTTACTTAATTTCACTTTGTTAGATTCCAATTGACTATTTGAAGCCGAGATGAAAGGGCTTAGTAAATGTAGGCAGGGTTGTGACTAGCCGTTGGGGGAAGGGGGCGGCAATGAGAGGGGAACTCATCCCAGGCTCCTTTGCCCTAGGGGTGAAGTCTGGACAGGGAATATAATTATTTATTATTGATGTTTACAAGTCAACTCTGACATATCTTATGGGATTAAAATAAAAAAAACTTCCATTAAGCATCAATTGGCATGTTCAAAAGTACCGTGCGTGTATATATATAAAATGGTGTTCTGGATTTTTTATGTATTAATGATGCCCCGCAATTGGGCGCCAATTATGAAGATATGGAATTTATTGTGATATTTGACCCGCGATTGGGTGCCAATTATGAAGATATGGAATTGATTGTGATATCTGACCCGCGATACAGTGCCAATTATGAAGAAATGGAATTGATTGTGATATATGACCCACGATACAGTGCCAATTATGAAGATATGGAATTGATTGTGATATATGACCCTCGATACGGTGCCAATTAAGTTGATAAGGGATTATATACTGATGATGATGTGGATGTGGACAATACCGGACTTTATGATGATGATGCGTACATATGTTACTACGCACTTATCACACAGTTATATGATTTGATTTATTTATTATTCTTATACTTATGAAATAAGTAAGACCTCTAAATTTGCACACAATTTATTTAGATGATTACACCTTTGATGAAGATTTCATATTAATGATAAAATTTGTATTAAGTTATGAACTGTTTTTCTAAGATATTACATGTTCCGTGTACTGTGTAATATAATATTACTCTCTTATAGTACCAGGATTTATACGCACACACTGCTTATATATGACCTATCCCTTGCATCTTGGACCCCTAGTGTCAAAATTAGCTAATGAAAAAGCTCTTGGTAACCTGATGTTGTGAAGGCTGGCTTCCTATTGGGTAGAGGGAACCAGTGTATCACAAGATTTTGCTAAATACAACTGAATTGATCTTAAAAAAAATTTTTTAAGGTGCAATATATTGAAATTACTTCTGAAAAGCACATAACTCTCCATGAAGTATTAAAAGGATATTTTATATACAGATATACAGTACTTTAAACTAAAATGGTGCATGTCATCCATAACTTTTTTAATATATGAGAGGGGGTCCAAAACAGTATCATAACTATATATATATATATATATATATATANGAAAGAGAGAATAAAATTTGTTTCAATAAATAAGGTAACAAGACTTCTCACTTTTATTAACCAGATTTTAAAAAAAACTCTACATGAATGATTTTTTTTGTATCTTGTTTTATGAGACCATTTTTTCATGTGAGTATTAATAAGTGGATTTAAAATACATTCAAAATATGGACTGAAAAAATTTTGTGAATACATATTTAGCGTGGTTATAAAATAATTCTAAACATACTATATTAAGTGTTATTATGTAGTCGATGATCACTTTGTTCTTTGGGTAAATATTAACTGTATTAAGGATTCCCCAAACACAACTATCATCTATAAGCCTACCACCTACCTATAAAACAAAGTTTGTGTGTGTGTTCAGAAAAACCTAAGCCATTTCTAGCTAGAAAGCTACTATGTATCACACAGGGAATAAATGACTCTAGGTAACTAAAACAAGGTTGAACACGTTTCAAAATTTAAAGCTTAGGAAAGGGAGTGAGGTTAGAAATGTTCAAAATTAATTGGAAAATAAACCTCCTATGTAAGTGTGATAAAAAAAATCGAAATTTGGTGGGCAGGTAAAGGTCAGCCAAGATAGCCAGAAAAGTTTGAAAATATTAAAATTTAAAAAATAAAGCCTGGAAAAATTAGAGGAGACAAGAAGCTAGAGGGACAGTCCCATAACACCAGAAGATATAAAATAATTTATAATGGGAGGTTAAAAAAATTTCAAAACTTATACAAAAAATATATTATTGAGCTGGCAATCAGGTATATAGTAACTATATCAGAGACACAAAAAAAGTAGGTATTTATATATACATTTTCAAAATGGGAGCTGAGGAGATGGGATGGCTTGAAAATTGCAAAACTAATAAAAACTCCACTATTTAATAAATAAAAATTTAATTTGACAAGCAAGTAAACGGGTAATTATATGGAAAATCACCCAATATGTTAATTTTTTGTTGCTTGCCCATTTTTAAAATTTTTGAAATTGTTACATGTGGTAATTTGATATTCCAAAAGAACAATTCAAAGGGATTTTTTTTCACTGCCACCACATTGGATTTACACATAAATATGGAAGCCACCGCATGGCGAAGTAATCGATTTCAAGCATTTACAATTATTTTAATAACTTAGTAGTCGTTAAAGATATACAGCTCTATTTGGTGTTGTTGGAAAGAGAACATTGTGAGCTAGCTATTACTTTACTGAAAATAAAATATAATCTTACTTTTATATCTTATATTATAGTAATAACATTTAGCTTAACTTTGTGATTTTTCCATTTTTATATTCTTTCCAAATTAAAAAAACATATTGAAATTTTGAGAGGGGCAAGTCTACATGGAAGTACTTTTCAGTAATATGTTGTAAAACCCTTCCCCTCACTGCCTTCTTGATGAAAAAGTCCCTTCAAGTTGAGGGTTTTGAAAAAAAAAACTATTTTGAGAAGCAATAATAAAGGGGCAAGTGTAAAGATTTTAAAATGCTGGTAAAACCTTTTTCATTATGACCTTAAACACACCATTAAAATCTCTGTGTGTTTTTATATTGGTTTAGTTGCTGTGGCTGACCAAAGATGAAAAAAAAATATATTTTTGTGAGTTGTAATCTAAGTGAATTGTGACACATATGGGTCAACCATAGCAATTATCTGCCACAGATTTATTCTAAATATTTCCAGAATAGTTCTCAAATATGTTATGAAAACAATTTACCAAATGTTTTGATACCATAAATTTTATGCAAACAAAAAAATATTACTTTGGTTGTTTTTTTCTATGATTTTTACAAGAATATAGGTTTTTTGCACTATTATCTGCTTTCGCCACTGAAAAAAAGTTATTGTGTTAACTATTTTTCTTCATAATAAAAGCAGTTACTTTCTTTCATGTTTACATAACAGTAAAATTATTTCTTCAATTAATTTTGAATTTATCTCATGATCTCCTCCGGTTGTTTCCAATCTTAATTCAAGGGGGAAAACAATACATAAAATATTATTTTCCTTGAACCATACTTTATCACTTTGTACAAGTTGAAAAGAAGTGTCGGGGCCTGCAGGATAAAAAAACAACAAAAATTCACATTTGTCAACTGAAATATCTTAAACCTTCCCTAGCCACCCCTTAATGGTTATTTAAATATTTTGGCCCAAAACTTATCCTGTATTTCAAAAGTGTAGTTCACTCTCTTAAAGATGACACTGCCATAATGTAAGCTTAGATAAAGCGGGTATATAGAGGACAATATCTCATTTTCAATATCACCAACACTAGGTTGTTCAAAAGAAAAATAGGCTACCTGCTATTAGGCCTATGTAGCACCATGAACTGACGGGTCACTGGTATGAAGCAAATAAAACCCTCTACAAAGTTTTGTTCTATCCTTGCGTGCATCCAATGTTTAGTCCTTGATATTATTTATAGGTGTACCAATGAATCATACCGGTAAGAGTGATTATTTGTGCATCGGCACTGAATTATAATCGGTGATTATCATACAGATTAATTGGTGAATTTTCTTAGTAATCAAAATTTGTAACACAATCAAGGTTTTGGCTTGCGGACTTAAAACACTAATATAGCTTAAATCAAAACTAACAACACGCACCAATAAAGGTAAACACAAGTAGGACTTAACACAGAGGCAAGGTTTTAATAAACGGTTGTGTTACAAGACTACACTCAACAATTAAAGGAAAGGGAGAAGTGTGATGTGGCCCAGAAAGAGAGGAGAGATGAGCGATGTGGGCTCAAGAGAGGCAAGGCGGCATGGGCTCAGGAGAGGAGAGGCAAGGCGACGTGGCCTCAGGAGAGGAGGAGAGACAAGCAGTGGGGCCTTGGTAAGGAAGGGAAAATGAGAGATGTAACTTTGTTAAAGGAGGGTGGAAAAACTACAAACACTAATCAAACAGCTGGTGGTGTTGTAACTAATTGTATTATACTGCTTTCATATGTTTTTATTTAAACGATTAAAAAAATTTGCCAGCTTTGGGGCCCTTAATCTTTGGGGGGGCCCTTAATCTTTGGGGGCTCCCTGCGGACGCATAGCTCATGTAGGCTAAGAAATGGTGCTGGTTTTGGGACAAAAAGTG
Organism: Timema douglasi; assembly: GCA_901482245.1. Classification (NCBI taxonomy): domain Eukaryota; kingdom Metazoa; phylum Arthropoda; class Insecta; order Phasmatodea; family Timematidae; genus Timema; species Timema douglasi. The sequence continues at coordinate 76,021 of CABEEJ010003355.1, forward strand.
TTCGTATAAAAAATACTTAGCGATAGTTTTGCCACCTGGCTGCAAACCGCTGAACTAAGTGAGAGCAGCTCCTCCCACTCCAGCTAGGCCTAGTAAGACAAGGTGCTAAAAAAAGTCTACAATCCATGATGGGTAAATATAAAAAAAGCTATATCTTATTTGCAAGAATTAAGTTTGCTATGGGGATAATGCAAGATGTTAAATGTGTAGCCTATGCCTAGTTGCAGTTGAATTTGCGTATCCCAATAACTTGTTAAACAAAATTAGTGAAGCTAGTTTTTTTAAATTATGAATTAAATAGTTTTAGCATATAGCCGGTTAATGTAGTTTGTGTTTAATATTATAATCATTGCAATGTTTAAAAAAAATTGTTTACCATTCTAAAAGAAAGTGTAAACATTCTTGACCCAGATTAGAACTAGAAAAAAGACTAAAGATGATTAAGTTAATTATTTTAAACACTTCCCTTAAGCTTAAGAATTATCTTGTTTATTAGATGACAGCCACTTGGTAGTCTAAATTTGTAAACGGGTACTTTATGCCTACATTATAAAGGTTCTAATGTCGAGATGACAAAATCTGAACATTTCTTACTTGGAGGTTTTCTTCTTGCAACAAACGCATGCTGTGAAGAAAAGTATGGAGCCAATTATTGTCATGGTCACTGTCACTGGAACCAAACATGGCCAATCCTCATGGATCAGCATTTCTTACTCATCATCTGGCCCTTCCTTCACTTTCTTAACTCATGAGAATAAATTACTTCCCACACGAGAAGGCTTATCTGACCCTCTTCACTTTGCTTTGCAGCATTTCATTATTCAAACTTTCTACACTTAACTATAATGTTTAAAAATATTTTAATATCACTTGTATAACACAAAAATATTAATCTTGAATAAATACAATAATTATTAATAAATGTTTCCTTTCAATAAACATTTTTCCATTCATAACTTAGCTTTAATTAAGAGGGATTTATAATATAGTAAATAAGGCCTCGCTGCGACAAATTATATATGACTTTCTTCTACGTGTTCAACTTTACCTACTTACGTCAAAAATAAGGAAATTTGTACACACAACACTCAACAAATAATCCTTTCACCTACTTTTAATAAATGTTTGGGAAATTTACAAACCTCATAGCAATCTTGTGTTGATAGATGTGACGCTAGTAGTGGCAGGATCTTGAAACACTTAAAAAAATAGACATCTCTGAAAACATAGGTAACTAAGAAGAACTTATTGATACTCCAAAGTCCTAACAGATTTAAACTTAGTTGAAATATGTTAATTTTGATTTAACTAATCAATATGAAATATGAGATGTAATTTGGGATATTCAAATTGTGGTGAAAAAATATATTTATAATTTTTAAATTAGGTATGAATAATTGAGTTTCTATTTAATTTATATAGTGTTGAGCAATAACTACCAACACTTTTATTTTATGATATAGGTACTTTTTTTTTTAATTACGTAAATCCCTAGAAACTGCTTAGCGGTGAAACGAAAAAATCCTTTCTCAGTACCCCTGAAATTTACCAATTATTTTTAATAGTTGTATTTACACCAAAAGACTTCCTTTAGTGTATTATTATTACTAGCTTGGACATTCAACCAACAGAAAATATTTATACCTGAGATACAATGTTAAAATTACAATGTAAATTAATATGATAAATAAACCAATTACACCATGTAATTTATATAGTGATTGTAATTGTTGTGGAAAAAATCTTTAAATTAAAACACCCTACCTAATAAGGCATGCCTCCTATGATATAGAATTAATATAAGTATTGTGAAATAACACTTGAAATATGATGACAATACAGAAAATAAATTTATGAATTATTACATAATAATATTTAGCACCGCGTCTTACTACCAGTTCGGGCTAGACGCTTTTTTAAATACTAATTACTCTAGTGGATTAGGAATTGGGAAGGTTGAATTAGAGGAAGTGAACTCGCATTCGCATGGAGGGAGAGTGGAAAACCATTTAGGAAAAACCCCTACCAGTTCACCCGACCGAGATTCGAACCTCGATCTCCCCATCCTCAGCAGTCGAGCTCAACACGATAAGCGCGTTAGCCAACTACGCCACCGAGGCGGATATGAATGAATTATTACAAAATTATTCCTTGAAATTAAATGATAATGTATAAAAGGTTTAATTTAGATTTTATATTAGATTAAAATATTGAGTTCTTTAAGAGAATAAAATATAATTTGACACTTCTAATAAGAATATTATAATTATTATATGATGATGTAGGAATTATTTTGTCTCACCCAATAATGTAGCTTGGGGATCTCAGGCTCCGGTAACAATTATATATATTCTAGGTTTTACACCTCACATATTATTTTTGAAACTATCTCCTGCTCTTCCTTGAAGGTTATTCCTTACTTTTAAATAAGTCTTTGCTTCCAAAATAATTTTTAATTTGAGAAAAAAAATATATTTCTAATGGCCCTAATGGACTACATCCTTATCTTTAAAAAAAATTGTGTGTCAACAAAACAATACCATTAATAATTAACAAACATGTTAGTTTCTTTTTAAAATAAATTCCAGCATAGGCGAGAACTAGTTGCCGAGATTTACAATTACTAATAAACAAAAATCTTAGTTCGAGAAATAATAATCTCTTCCGCTAGAGGCAGCCAGTTCTTCAAATGACAGCCATTAGTTATAAGCATCCAAGAACATAAATTAAATGTAGAACATAACAGTTCCGAAATAAATCTTTCCTTAAAGAAAATAGCGATAAAATCCTTTACAAAAAAAAAGTATGGCGTGTTGGCAGTTTATGAATCAAAATAAAGAAGGAAAATTTAATATAGTGAAATAAAGGTAAGTAGATTATATAATATAATTGATTAATTTAATTATAAATAAGTAAATAATACTCGAAATTTTAGGAGTTGTGATTGAAATTTAAAACAAATAAACAGTAAAGTTGTCAAAGTAATTATGTATTTGTAAGACTGAGTAAACCGACTATTAAATTTATATTATAAATAATTCTTTTAGCAAAAATAACATTGCAAAATTGATATAGAAACCCTAATAAAGACATAACATATAATATTATTATTGGTAGGAATGGAGTGAAGATAAACGAAACTTGTGGGTACAAGTAGACAAGAGAAATAATTTCAATTTCCTTTATTATAGTGCTGGCCAAAAGTCAACACTGAAAAGAACACAAGTACTTTACAAATACATATAATTAGATGAGAAAACAAGATAAACAATAATAGCTAAATAATTATATATAAACTTATGAATAGTTACGAAAAATACTAAATAATAATGGTAATAATAAAATAATAATAATAATAGTATATCTGTTACTATCTATATTTTAGCTGACTCTTTCTCAAAATCAATATGATTAAAGCCAAGAACTAAGCTCTTTTCATTGCTTTTACCATTAAATATTATTATTTTGTTATTAATATTATTACTATACGTTCTGTCTTTCGATAAGTCCATTCCTTTTGTCAGTGAACTTGGACTCTGTCCTTTGCTTCCTCTTTCAGCTCCCCAAATGTTATTCTTTCCTTCAAGTCATCCAACATTTGAATCCTCCTTCTTCTTAAGCTCCTATTTCCTTCAACCTTTCCTTCTATGAGGTCGTGTAGAAGACAGTTCTTATTAAGGATGTGTCTGATCCAGTTTGATTTGCACCAAAAAATCACATCCAAAATGGTTTTCTTCTCATCCACTCTTCTTACTTTTCTTCATTTGTCTGACCATATGATATTCTCGAGTCTTATCCAGAATCACATTTTAAATATGATGATAATAATAGTACATGAATGCATACATACATACCTAGTCACAACATTCCCTTATGGGGTAGGCAAGAAACTGTGGATATAGCTCAAAAAACAACTTCGTACTTAATCCATCCTCACTAACTTTCCCCACACTTCCCTATCCTTACATACTTACTTCGCTTCAACAACATCCATACACCGAGTCAAACATGCTCTTTATTCTTAACTCTTAATGCTTCTCTTTTTCACATATTCATCTACAACATTTAGCCACGTCTTATATGGCCTACCCCTTCCTTTTGATCCATACTATAACTAGTTGAACTCCCCTTCCTCCTCTCCAGCTTCTGCTCGAGACCTTCTCTACGGAACCTGGTGGGTTCGATAGGTCTTCTTGGGGTTAATTAATAATGGTGGGGGTGTAGAACGTACCGTAGTCGAATAAAAATATTGAGTTTGATAAGTTTGATTTGGAAGTTTTATTTTGACGAAACGTTAATGTTAACATACATTTTATTACATTTAAAATACTAGGGGAAATCTAAAAGGTTAATTAATACTTAATGATAGACATATTGTTAATGTTGTGATAATTTAGCCACGTGGTGGTTTCCCTTTTCTTCCACCCATCTCTAAACACCCTAAAGCCAAAATGAAAAGAATAACTATTCGTTAAGTACTACCTCATATTACGTCTTCCCAGCACGTGGGCTAACTGAGAAGTGTCTCGATTCTAACGCTTCTCTTGTTAGTATTATCAAAAACAGACGCTACAATCTGATGTGCTGATTAGCTGGCTGTTCACGCCAAACATCCCTTTCCAACTGTGACGCCACATGTGCTTCTCAAAGTTTCCGGGTACAAATAGAATAAAAGAGCACGATGCTTGAAAGTGAAAGATAAAAGTAATAAATTTAGATGACGCTATAATTCTAACAAAGACTTTACAAGAATGAAAAACTACTAGATTTAAGAATTAAAAGCCTAAAAATTAAGTTAATGAATTGAAATTTAAAACATATATTGCTTACATCTTTGGATTACTTATAATTAAAATAAAGTCCCACACTTTATTGTAATTAATCATTTGAACTGAATAATTTAGTAATATATAGATTAAATTAAGCCTAGAAAAGAATAATATATTGAAGATGTTGAAGGCTATTTATTAAAACAGGCCTAACTGATTGGAAAACAATAATGTAGTACTCTCAGTATCTTTATTCCTAATAAACTTAAGGGAAGGGGAAAGGGAATTTTGTAAAACGGTGTATAAAATGATATTAAATGTCTTTTAATGTGATAAATACTAGGCATTTAAAAGATTACTATATCCATAGTGAATTTAGTGGTTTTAAGAATGGTATTAAATTAAAAAAATAAACAATGGAAAACAAATATATATATATATATACATATTAGTTTTCCATTGTTTATATATTATATATATGAAATGGTTGAGAGCTAAGGCCTTAAAACCCTGACCACTTTACAGCCCGCTTTGCTTTAAAAAATGGGAAAAGCTTCCCAAAATTTCACCAGTATTGAAAGCAACCTAACTAAATTTTCCTCCAAAATGATAAAGTGTGACACAAAAAAAAAATAGTAGACTGTACAGTCCTTACAAGCATGTTACAAAAGGATTACTCTCCTAGCTGCTAATAAAAAGCTTATGAATCCACAGACTCCATAAATTAAGAGCTTAAGGCCAAATCTACTATTTGAGCATCCCCACAACCTCTATTATTTTTAAAATATCCTTAAAAATCTTAAGGCCAAACACGCTATATGAGCATCCTCGCACGCTACATGATCATCCTCACATCCTCTCCTATTTAAAAACACTCCTTAAAAAGCTATATGAGCACTACTACTTCTCTAGCTTCCAGGAAAACACTCCTTAAAATCTCAAGGCCAAGTCCGCCACATGAGCATTCCAACCAGATGCCTCAGCGCACTCTTAAAAGCCTCGTGGCCAAATTTGATTTATGAGACAGTCACATCCTACTTTATGAACCTAACGGTCAGCTAAGAATTGCTATATGAGCACTACCTACACATCAGGCATCCTAGCTTAAAAAACACATTTACTGAAAATAGCTTAATTGAACAAAAAATCTAAGAAAAAAACGCAGCTAGCCAGCCGAGAAGAAAGAAATGCATGTACACTGTTTCAAACAACGAAAGAGTATTATCATACACGTACACTGTTTAACAATAGAGAAAAAGTAATAAATAGGGATCTAAAATCACCTAACAGTAAATTGATTCGGGAAGACACATAACCCCAAATAAAAAAAGGAAAAAACTCAAGGCTGAACATCTTCACAGCACACGGACTTCAAATTTCCTCCACAGAGATCCATGTTGTACACAACCTCCAACATAACTTCAGTAGTGGAATGTAAACTCACCTTTAGAAATAATATTATTATTGAGAATTATTATTGTAATCACTCCTCCAACAAAATTAATTCAGAAAAAGTTGTTTTAAACTTGTGGAATAATATGGACTTATATTTATAAACTCCCAGAGAGCACATTAAAAACAAACTCGATAAGGGTTAACTCCCAAAAACGTATCCTCAAGATACTTCCCGCCATACAGTGACCAACAATCCCCTTGCTCAGTCCTTCAAAACACACAAGAGGTGACATTCTTAACGGCACAAACCTTGTTCAAATATCTGGGAACCACGGGCGGTCCAGAACTACTGCTGGCCTCCTGGTCCAGAAACACTCCCAAAACTCCCTTAGCTTGGGCGGCTCAGTTCTCAATATTTGCTCCCTAAAACACAAGGTAGTCAGACCTCTGCGACAAAACCATTTTATTTCCAAACGTCAAAGGCTATGAGTCCTGACATTACAACACGCCATTGTATGGAAGGAATTCCCTGCCTCAACCCAACTCCTATCAAAAGTTTCCCGTACATTTCCTGCCTGTTACTAACTTGCTCTCCAGGATACTAAAACTAAGTACCACATTAAAATCTGATCTCAAAAATACTAAAAAAAACCCCCTAAAAATGTCTAAATCACCTTTAGATGCCACAAATAACATAGGAAGTATTGTTGTTACGCGACCATGCAACTTTTACTTTAAAAAATTAGAGTAATGTTTGCATTAACAATTTGATTAACAACCACTAATTTTATATTCAATCCTAAATGTATTTCTTATTAGCCCTAAACACTTTAATAAAATCCCACAGGTTTATAAATATTTTACACCTGGAAAATTTAATGTATAATCGGATATCTTTTATTATTATTTAATTATTTTTAATGATAACTTTTCTTTAGGATTATTAATTGACGATACTTTTACATAAACTTTTGTCCTACATCATGCAAATTATTATTAACGTCTACGATTTAAGTAATTATGAGGAGTGATTCTGTGACATGAGAGATTGTATACCACATCTATCTCCTTATGCGTGGAGAAAAAAAACCCATTGTGGCTCCAAGGATCCTTCATCCTTGAACGCCGTCCACCTGCTCGGTTAAACTAGCTCCCCAATTGATATTTTCTCCTTGAAAGTTCAGCTGCAGGAGTAAATTGATTTTACTGTAAACAAACTACAACATGATTACACCTGGTCTTTAGACTTAGGCCTAACTCCTCTGGTGACCTACCTCTGTTCAGTGAGTTGGTGTACCCCGTACGTCACTCCTTACTCCAAACAATTTTAACCACTTTCCAGAGAAACATGACATTGTGGCCTACTACCCCCTAATTGGTAGGCATGCTTACTTTACAAGTCCCTATACTTAGTTTTCTTTGTTGTGGATCCCACTTCATTTTCCACATAGTGGTGGACAATGACACCAATGTCATTAAACTATCACTTTCATAGTGAGCAATGGCACCCCTATCAACATCACTGGGGACAGTAACAACAATGTCCCAGTTAACCTCACTACCGCAACTTTGGGGCGCAAACTTCATTAAATTCCCCACTTCACTAGAGACAGTGACTACCGTGCAACAATCTCCACTGACAATGCCACGAACTAGAACTTCATTGTCACTGCTTTGAAGTATCATATCTTCCCCACATTCATTAACATCACGGGCAATTTCACACTTATTGTAGCATGTCAACCAAGTAATATGACATCTACAAGCCGTAATTTGCACAAAATACTAAACTGAAATAACGGAATCCAAAGAAGAGAAGTAAAACTGATATATTCTGAAAAAATATAATTTGTGTTCTACTTACATTAAGTGGATGTATCCGGATACAATCACCATACTTTGATACAGTATACTGCCAGCATGGCGGAAGTGAAGGGGTGGCAGTTTAAAACATACGTCTAAACCCTTGAACGCCAAGTTGAAGAAAGGCCTGACAGTCTTTGGTTCAATGCCACGAACCTGAGCGCTGCTGTCCTAGTTAACTACCTAGGCAACTATTTCTCCACTGTTCCAAACACACATTCCCCCCAATCCTTTTTCTTATTTACATGCCCATATTTGGTCGGGTATAGTGTAATGATATCGATTTTTCCTGTCTTTTTAATATTCGAGATCATATTTTAAAGTAAATATATTAATATTTCTTCTTTTCAGTT
>CABEEJ010003356.1:9625-23711 GCA_901482245.1 Timema douglasi
TTTTCAATATGTGGCGGGCTAGCTTGAGCTCAAGTTGGCCCGCCACATTAAATATTTTTTAAATTGGCCAGTTTCACAGCACAAATGTTCATGTTCGGGCACATATGAGCACAAATAGAGCACAAACGATTAGACAAAAAAAAATATGTTTTCAGCAATGTGGCGGGCCAACTTGAGTCACGTAACATGGGGGTGTTCCCAGGTGTTTGTTGACGTAGATTTCGCGTTAATCTCCTTACTAGCTTCACTCCAAGATAACAATAACATCACCCGCTTCAGTGGGCAAATGGTCTAACGCGCTAATCTCGCAGTAGACTAGACTGCCGATGACAGGGAGATCAAAGTTCAAATCTCAGTCGGGTGTACTGAAAAGGGTTTTCCCAAAATTGTTTTCCACTTTTCATCCACGCAAATGAAAGTACACTCCCTTTAAATACAACCTTCTGAATCCCTACAACCATTAGTTTAGTTAGTATATAAGGGGTATAACTCGAACGGGTAGTAAGACGTGGTTCTAGTAAAATGCTCTTTTGGCTTACGGTATTCTTTATTTTAAGCCTTTGAAACAGAAAAAGTACATTAATTTTTGAACAAAATGGTTGTATATAAAAGTGTACATAACAAAAGAGAACATTAAAAAAATGTTCCAGACTGGGTTGACCTCATTTCAACGACAGGAACAGAGGGTCTGGTCTACAAATGACTGCGGACATTATGTTCCGGTGACATCAGGCTACTAAGAAGCTTTTTTCATTTTTATTTGTTGATGTTAAGAATCGTCACGCAAATGAAAGGACAAAGACAAGATCCCATTCTTCTAAAAGTTGATTTACACTTCTTTGAGGTCGTTCTGCCACTGGAAAGAGGGAATGTTCTAGAAATAGAACAGGGGAGAAATGAGAACTGTGGTCCACTGATAATATAATTTGTCTTAACTCCGATTCACGTTTCAAATTATTTACTTTTTAGTCTTTCTTAATATCATAAAATACTAGTACACTGAACTTTTTTAAATAATGTTTGCTTATTTTGGAGCTTTTCTTAAACTCTGTAGATTATTATTATTAGCACCGCGTCTTACTACCCGTTCGGGTTATTCGCACTTACGCTGATGTGTAATGGTAGAGTGATTGTGAGATGAAATGGAGGACCTACAGTTTAACGTGGGATCCGAACCACGGTGGAAGGCCTGGCATTCCACACACTCACAAGTTGTGATTAATACACGTCTTGTCAGAGATGAAGGAAGGGTTTGGCAATCAGATAAATCTGTGCCGGGAGCGAGGATTGAACCCCGGACCCCCAACACAAAAGTCTGACACTTTACGCCTAGACCACCAGGTCACCAACAGCTCTGTGGAGAAATAACATAATATACTGCTAGAAATGTTTATGAGTGTATGCTCCGCGCCTTACTACCCGTACGGAATATCAGCCTGGTTAGTATTTACCTAGTGAATTGGAGAAGAGGAAAGTAAAATTAGGATGAATTGTAACCAAATGTGTGAAGTTATAGTGGGAAGGGAAAATCACTCTCTATGCACTTTATAAGGACTAATTACTCCCTATATGACATGAGCTCAAAGTTCATTGCCGCATTTACAAAAGTACGCCACCTATCTTTATCTTGAGCTAGTTCTATCCAGTCCACCTCATTACACCCTATCGCTTTCAGGTCTTGTCAAATGTTATCTTCCCAATGGTCTCTTCCCATTGGATTTACCAGTCAGTTCCGTGAACAAGGTTCTAGATTCTCCCATTCGCGCTGCATGTCCTACCCATCGTAATATGCAAGAATTTACTATCCTAACAATGTCTTGAAATGGGTAGTGTATATATTATGTAACATTCTCCACTCCACAGTAGCCTCATCCTTTTTTTTAGACCAAAGCCTCTTGTTTTAAACACCCTAATTTTTGTTTTCGTCGTGTAAGTTAGTAGATTAAGTTTCATATCTATAAAGAACAACTGGTAAAACTTTTGTTTGGGATATTATGAGTTTAACATTCCTTGAATCCTTGGTCGGGATTAGAACCCCAAACTATCCGTTACCGCAAAACCAGACTGGATGAGTGTGACATTCAGTTCTTGTCCCCATATGTCTGTAAACACACCGATAAAATAAACTATAATCAGTAAAGTCAAAGTGTTTGACGAGCTACCCTTATTGTCGTGGAGATAAGGTTAGTGCCGTTAGTGAGATCAACAAAGAGTTTGACAACCGAAAGATTGGATGGATTTGTAGGCGGGGTGGTTTTAAGGGGTGTTGTTGGATTTGAAGGAATTCGTGTTGGGACCCACACGGCAGGTTTTTAAAGGTGAGTTACCCTCCCTACGATTTCATTCGAGGGAAGTAAAGGCTAGAAGAGAGTGGGTTTTCAAAAATAAACTCAAATCTGATTTTTCGTCGGTCAAGTAGAACAGTGAACCAAATTTGTGTTGATTGTCAAGTCAGTGGAAATGTTACTTACTAGCTTCACCCCAAACTGGAAGGAGATGTTACTTTCTAGCTTACCACCAGCTTTAAGGAGAATGTTACTTTTTAGCTTACCCTTATCTTCAAGAGGATAATTACTTTCTAGCTTACAACCAGCTTCAAGGGGATTGTTTACTTTATAGCTGACCACCAGCTTCAAGGGAAATGTTACCTTATAGCTTACTACCAGCTTCAAGGGCAATGTTTATTTCTAGCTTACTACCAGCTTCAAGGGAAATGTTACTTTCTAGCTTACTACCAGCTTCAAGGAAAATTCCATTCATAGTTTCATACCAATTAATAAAATCGGTATAGTCCGGACAGGTAGTAAGACGCGAAGGACAAATAACTCTCAAATTATAAAATTCTTGTTCAGTTCTATTCCTTCAAAGTGTACTTCATGCCAGAATAATATTATGGTTAGGTCAGCAACGTGGGTCGATGGTTGCATAACAGACCGCACTAGCGAGGCTTGACTTCGTAAGACCCTAGGACGTTATAGGGCTTCGGCAGGAATACATTTCTTGGAGTAAATGGGGGAAAACATTATTACTTTTTTATATGTATAGTGAACATTTGACTAGACAGTAGTCGACAACTCTTGCTGTACTCTTTAGTGGTTATTAATGTTTAACTAATTATAGACCTCGTTTCTGAGATGTGTTACAGTCACCATTTTTAGTTCATGGTATTTGTATAACTGGTTTTGAGCTGTCGTTAGGTTAGTAAGATTCAAAACTTGGAAGGAAACGTGGAGCTATAGGTGAGAGGAACAGTTATTTTCTTTATAAATTAGATAGAAAATATTAATATTAATATGTTTTGTTTACTGCGTTATAGTGAATAAAACATTTTAAACTGAAAAAAGAGCTTTAATTAATATTATAATTCTAATAATTTTTTTAATATTCTGAAAATAAAATTTTAAAGGTCTTTATATACGTTATATGTATGATTATATTGTTATTTTATGACAATCTATTAAGATTTGAGCTAAGAGTCCTGTATTTGATTCCAGGTATTGCTTAACATGTTATCAGGGGTGGATTTAGTTCGACGTTGTATTAACCCGGGACCCTTTGCCCATAACCTCTTATTAAATTGCCACACAATAATAATTATAATAATATTTAGCACCGCGTCTTACTACCCGTTCGGGTTATATGCTTTAAGTACTAATTACTCTAATGGATTAGGAAATGGGAAGGTTAAATGTGAGGAAGTGAACCCGCATTTGCGTAGAGGGAGAGTGGAAAACCATTTAGGAAAAAACACCCCAGTTCACCCGACCTAGATTCGAACCTCGATCTCCCCGTCCTCAGCAGTCGAGCTCAACACGACAAGCGCGTTAGCCAACTACGCGACCGAGGCGGGTAATAATAATAATTATAATAGTTCCATGTAAAGGGCTATGGACCAGATTAATATAACATAATATAACTTTTTTTTTAAATAGTTCAATGGTTGTCAAAATAGGGTCCGCGAGATCATCCAGGGAATCCGTGACATAACTTTATCTATTTTTTAGATATTATAGAATGTTATATAAAAGGGTAAATTGCTGCTATCTACTAAACACAATGGAGAGGCCTTCCCATATTAAATTTCGGTGAGAAAGTGAGACTGAAAATTGGGGGGTTGGACACATCCCCTGTAGCCAAATCTTTGAGAAGAGAATTTAGAAATTCACTTTTATATTAGTTTGCTCATCAGCCAACACATAGCACTTTCAGGGGAAAAAAAGCATTGCAGCATTTGATGCTTTTTCCAACAACTTATTTGTGTGAACAAGCCTTTTCTGCCCTTTGTGGTATAAAAAATGTTAAATGAAATCGTCAAAGTGTGGAATGAGTTTCAAGGAAATGGTCACTAAAATTGAAACAGAGTTCAATTATATTTTAAAGTTACACAAATAGTTCTATTCTTCACGTAAATTATCAGTAATTATAAATTTACAAACATAATACGCATAGTATATTTTCATTCTCATTTTTATTGTAATACCTTCTTTATATTTATTTAAAAAATATATAATGTCTAAAGATGTACAAATATAATATCTATATTTATTTTAGTCTCATTTTTATTGTAATTATATTTCCATTAAAAAAATAGTGTGACTAATTTATCGCTAAAACATACTATAAATTGATTCCCCTATTTTTTTTTACCATTTATCCTACAGTAAGGGGTCCACAAATCAGCTGTACCCTGGTTAGAGGGTCCAAATGACTAAGAAGTTTGAGAACCACTGGTTAGTTCCTTAACAAACATAATAACCAGTCCTCTGTCTTTCAATTCAGCATTGATAAATAGAAAACCCTAATTCTACCACTGATAACCTTTTAGGTTTGTTCATAAAACAATCATTTTATATTCTTAATAAAAGAAAAAGTTAATATTCTACTAAATAATAATAATAATTAGCACCGCGTCTTACTACTCGTTCGGTTTATACGATTTAAGTACTAATTACGCTAATGGATTAGGAATTGGGATGGTTGAATTAGAGGAAGTGAACCCGAATTTGCGTGGAGTGAGAGTGGAAAACCATTTAGGAAAAACCAGCCGCAGTTCACCCGACCGAGATTCGAACCTCGATCTCCCCGTCCTCAGCGGTCGAGCTTAACACGACAAGCGCGTTAGCCAACTACGCCACCGAGGCGGGTTATTTTACTAAACTTAGTAAGTTTATTTTATTTAAACTTAAGAGTAGAACTTTCATAGAGAGCAGTTTTTATGTGAACGTTGTTCATAACCTAAAAATATAATTTATTACATCCCATTCTATATTTTTACAACATGGCAGCGGAAAGATCTAGTGAAGTAGTTTGTAAGCATCCTGTATTTATGGAGCTCAAAAAGACACGTCTATCTGGTGACGTCTCTTCATTTTCATCCCCTGAAAGTAAGGGTTTAATTCAATTTCATATGCGTCACGTCGTAAACTCGTCTCCCTACCCTTAACATCTTCCATCCTTTTACCTCCTTCGTCTTTCTAAATTTGCGAAACTTTGGGACAAATTTTACGAACTATCAAACATTTTAACTCTTTTCTCTGTAATTTGGGAGATGTAGTTTCTTAGTTCATTTTTGTTTTTCACCAATAAACATAATTATAATTCGTCTCTTATTTAAATATAAAATGATAAAAACTATATTTAAGAAGAGTTTATTTGACTCAAACACATTTATTGAACCTTTAATTTTATAAATTTGGACTTAACCCTAAAATATTGAATGAAATTAATAAAAAAAAACTAAGCATATACCCTTGTGGGTGTTTAAATATTTTATTATTTTAGTTAAGAATATAAACTGTCTCATGGCTTATTAAGGAGGTAGCTATAGACACAATCATAACATAATTTGTTTTTTTAAAAAGCACAGTAATAATTAGGTACTAATTAATAAATGATACGCTAAAATGAAACTATAAAGCATTAAAAAAGTTAATAATTAAAAGATAACACTAGTTTTAAGAAAGATTCGAACAAACTCTGAGTGTATTAATTTAGTAAAGCCTTGTTGCAAATTAGTTCATGTTTAAAAGAGTGTTATTTTACATTTTATTATTATTATTAGCATCACGTCTTACTACCCGTTCGGGTTGTACGCACTTACGCTAATGTGTAATGGTAGGGTGATTGCGAGATGAAATGGAGGACCTACAGTTTAACGTGGAATCCGAACCACGGTGGAGGCCCGGCATTCCCCACATTCACAAGATGTCTTGTCAGAGGTGGAGGAAGGGTTTGGTAATCAGATAGATTTGTGCCGGGACCGAGGATTGAACCCCGGCCGCCAGCACAGAAGTCTGACACCTTACCCCTAGACCGCCAGATCACCTATTTTACATTTAAAATTGGAGTTATGTTTTGATTTGTTTTGCAAGTGGATTTTTCTCTGGAATAGTAAAAAAAAGAAGCTATATGATAATTACACTCTCATAGGACATAACCCACTCTTCTCCTACCGATTCACCCCTTTAAGTACAAGTTAGCCACTGGGAACCTACTCGTTAGTTTCTTACCATCTTACTTGGTTGCGTTTATTAGTACAGTAAAACCTCGTTAGACCAGACCCCGGTAGTTCGAAATTTCGGATAGCCCGAAAACACTTCATAAAACGGGGGTCGGTTGGGGAGGGGGGGGGGGAATTAAATCAAATTAAATATTTTGTATTAGTTAACAAGCTCAAAGTTAAAATATATTTGTAAGAAACAGTTATATCTGATAATAATTGGTTAGTATTACATGCTGTAGTCAACACACCATGTTTTTCTTTGACTAAAAATAATTACACTACATATCCCATGTTATATATCAGTTAAATAAATGAACTTGATTAAACTCATTTGACTAATTTAAAATTCATGAAAATACTATAGATTTATATAAATGAGTTATTTAAATAGATATCTAATACTACCATGTCCTGGAGATTGAAACAATAATAAATAATATTAACTCATCCAATTGAATTAAGAAGAGTTCCTTTGAGCCCATTTCAGTGGCCATGTGGTCTAACGCACTGCCAAAGACGGGGAGATCGGGGTTCGATCCCAGTCGGGTGCACTGAGGGTGTTTTTTTCCTAAATGGTTTTCCACTCTCCTTCCACACAAATGCAGGTGCAATTCCTCTAAATTAAGCCTTTCTAATCCCTAACCCGTTAGTGTAATCAGTACATAGGCGTATAACCTGAACAGGTGGTAAAACGCGGTGCTAAAATAAAATAGTTCTAGTTAATTTAGGTCAGTTTTGAAGTAATATTTTGAGATTGCGGTCGGGATTGAACCTCGGTTCAGAGTCTGGATCTAAACCAATCTTGGTCTACCGGTCATCATTCCTGGCTACTAATCTAGAGGTCCCGGGTTCGCATTCCAGAGGTACTAAGAGTATTTTCCCTAAAGGGAATTATTCCTATGATTGCCATGATCTGGATATTAGATGTAAGACTTCTAGTGACAACATATAAGCATCTGTTTATCATCTGATCGGGCCGAAGTAAATGTACCTACAGGGTGTCTCAACCTAAGAACATGGTTATATATCCGCCAATGTTAGAAGAAGACCAGAAATGTTTAGCAGCCAGACTCTGATGGCATACTCCTATAAAATAACAATCCATGAGTAGGTCTTTGAAAGGTAGAAACCTGCTGTGTCAAATTTCTGTGAGAGTAAAATAAACAATTTACTAGACATTGAACGTATCACATGACAAAAAAATGACAACTTAACATGGTATCAAACAGAAAACTTTGAGTGATTTTTTTTTAGTTGAGCTATTTGTGGAAATTTAATGTTAGTCTTGATTTTCTTTATCAATATATAAATAATTGGAAGGATTATTCAACCAGGATTATATTTCTTTTCAGACTTAGACCGGGGTTCTTTCCTTACTGGGGATAGTTGGCCATTTAGTGTTTTACAGCCTTCTTCTTGTCTCAAAATATTAGTGCACATCTTTAATAACTTCCACATAATCTCACAATTTAAAGTATTTTTAATCAGTTTAAGTTCACCTCGGTGGTCTTTGGGTAAGGTGCTCACCTCATAAAACGATGATCGTGAGTTCAAACCCAGCTGGGGGTCAATAGATTTTTCTTAGGAGATAAAAATTCATAGAGTAACCTACTTGAGAGAGGAAGTAAAGCCGTCGGTCCCATTATGGCATGTAAAGGAACCCTGAAATGTGTGTAAAAACACATTTCCTGGCAAAATTGGTAGGCCCTTTCGCTCTCGCTCAAATAAATTCTGATATAATCTGTAGGTTCAGAAAGTTCACGTTAATCACCTGATATCGATAAATTTAATTGAAACACTCAAATATTAACCGGATATTGATTAGGTGAAAGTTCTATGTCCAAAAGGTAGACCTATGTTTTTCATTACGTAATGATGTCACAGTGAGTTCTAAATCCCGGTTCTCGTTGTAAAATAAGCCTCTAGGACCTTTGGGACGTGATGTATAAGGAGGAGTGGCCTTGACACTCATAAATCCCCTACCTACGCCAAAGTTCATGAAGTTCAGGTTACTAAGTAAGAAGCCATCGTCTACCCACAGGAGATTTTCTGCATTCACTCTCGAGGTAGGGAAAGTTACGACGAACTTTTTTCTTTTTAACTTTATTTTATCTGTTCTTCGCCTCGAGATGGTCTCGACTCTGCTCGTGAACGTCGAGGTGATGTATTTCCTGTAGGATTGCCACCCATCCCGTATTTTTCAGTATCGTCCACCAGTTCCAAGACAAAAGGTTTCAAGACGCAGAGAGATTCGTATGTTAAATATACTATAATGTATTTATTTTAGCACCGTGTCTTACTACCCGTTAGGGTTATACACTTAAGTGCTAATATCGCTAAGGGTTTTAAAGATGAGGAAGGCTATATTTAGAGGAAGTGTAACCGCATTGGTGTGGAGGGAGAGTGAAAAACCACCCTCAGTATATTATTATTATTATTATTATTATTTAGCACCGCGTTTTACTACCTGTTCGGGTTATACGCTTTAAGTACTAATTACGCTAATGGATTGGGAATTGGGAAGGTTGAATTAGTAGTAAAAAAAAGCAGTCCTTAGTGTAAATCCAGGTACATTTCCTATGATCATAATCCTCCTCACCACTAAAACCACTAGCGTTATTAATACTTAAAAATACAACCCGAACGGATAGTAAGAAGCAGTGCTAAAAAAAATTAAATTAAAAATCACAAAGGTAAGAGGATTACATAGTTTCTTACAAATGAATGAACAGTAAAATTATATTTGATCTGTGTTTAACACAAAGGTAACTTAAATAAAAGGGTACACAGAAAATAAATAAATAAATTCGTACTGGTCTTTACTTTGTTAACTAATTTCCTCTTTCGGACAAAGAGTAATTTACCACTAGATTTAACCTAAAAACGCGCTCCCGACAAAGAAAGATATGTAGAAATGTTAATAAATCCACCCGACAAGCGAACAAGTGAAATTCAGCACACAAGTTAGTACGTCGCACTCCAATATGAGAGCTCATTAAAGGAGTGAAAAATTAATTACTTCAAAGGTCGGTAGGCGTTATTAAAACGTCCCGTCATTTGCAGTAATTACATTACAAGTTAGGAAACCACGTTTCAATGACAAGCTTTATTTTCATTCTTCAAGTTTGGAACATTTCATTTAAAACTGTTTGGAGGTTTCTTGTGTTTAGATTTGGTCGAATGTTGGTTATGACAGTGAAGAAAATACACTATTATTATTATTATTATTATTATTATTATTATTATTATTAGCACCGCGTCTTACTACGCGTTCGGGTTATACGCACTTACGCTAATGTGTAATGGTAGGGTGATTGTGAGATGAAATGGAGGACCTACAGTTCAACTTGGGATCCGAACCACGGTGGAGGCCCGGCATTCCCCACATTCACAAGATGCCTTGTCAGAGGTGAAGGAAGGGTTTGGTAATCAGATAAATCTTTGCCGCGACCGAGGATTGAACCCCGGCCGCCAGCATAGAAGTCTGACACCTTACCCCTAGACCGCCAGGTCACCAAAATACACGCTTAAATGTCTACATTGGAGGTGTTAGATTTCCATTTTATTTATCATTAGTACGCTACAGTTAAATCCTACACATTAGCTTAGTCCGTAGAGTGTCGGTTTACTAAGCTAAGACTCCCGAGTTTGATTCCTGGCGTGGGCCATAAAAAAATACCATTTGTGAAATGTGGATTTACTCTTTCACTGTGATGAATTAATGTTCGGGGGCTGGATGTTGTGCCTGTCCTAGTCTTAAAGTTATATTATAAGTCATATGAAGCTACGACAGGCCTAGCAAGCCGCTGGTGAAAAATAAAATGAAAAATTGACCTAGGCCCCAAGTTGAAAACGGTAGTAGTTGTAAAAAGTATGCTATAGTATTTCAATCATCGATACAATCTAATTAATAATAAGTCAAAACAGAGGGAACCTCAAGTTAATGTTAGTAAGAAACCTATAGTGTTATAATTTCTAGATGTAATTTTAAAAACCCAATGTTTATTTATTAAAAACTAATAAGAAAGGTTGATCTAAAAATAATTATGAAAAGTTCGATATGTTTACGATATTATAATATATAAACGCATGGATAGGCTAAGTATGGTGTAAAAATATCACCAGTGAACGTCAATGCTGTAACAAATCACCAAGCAGCCACATACTATCATATATCACAGAGCAGCCATATATTATCATATATCAGCAAGCAGCCACAGCACTATTACATAATCACCACACAGCCACATACTATCATATATCAGCAAGCAGCCACATACTATAATATATCACCAAGCAGCCACATACTATCATGTATCACCAAGCAGCCCCATACTATCATGTATCACCAAGCAGCCACATACTATCACATATCACCACGCAGCCCCATACTATCATGTATCACCAAGCAAGCCACATACTATCATATATCACCACGCAGCCCCATACTATCATGTATCACCAAGCAGCCACAGCACTATTACATATCACCAAGCAGCCACATACTATCACATATCACCACGCAGCCCCATACTATCATGTATCACCAAGCAGCCACATACTATCACATATCACCACGCAGCCCCATACTATCATGTATCACCAAGCAGCCACATACTATCATATATCACAGAGCAGCCATATATTATCATATATCAGCAAGCAGCCACAGCACTATTACATATCACCAAGCAGCCACATACTATCATATATCACCAAGCAGCCCCATACTATCACATATCACCACGCAGCCCCATACTATTACATATCACCAAGCAGCCACAGATTATTACAGTCTATTACAATGTTATCCTGACTAACGTTGGTGTTTCGGAAGTCCATCAATCTCAATTATACAACATATTACACATATGTTCGGTCAGTTTGGTGCAATGACGTTTCAATCTTTCACATGGCTTAGTTCTAGCATCTGAACAGACACCGTACTAATTACTGTGTCGTAAACTTTGATATAATGAGGAGTTATGATGGTCAACAAAAGCAGATGATAGATTTAATAAACAGGTTTTATTAGTAAGTAAAAGAGAAATGATTAAAAATAATATCATCGTCAAAACATTCAATCTTACTTTATATATATAATTAAGGTCAAGTATTAATGTAGTGATTAATACCTTACATAAAAATAAATATGAAGTTTTAATTAAAATACATATAAAAATATTCACAATTTCGTTGAAAGATATATTTTTTGTTAGACTTTCTAAAAAAAATTTTAAATTTTCCATTCAACTATCTGATCGTTCCTTTCGATTTAAATGCTTATGAAATTTTTAAAATTCGTTTAACCATTTTATTCTTCCATTCTAAAAAAGAAAAAACCTTAAACCGCACAATATGTATTCAAAGCGGTTTTAAATTCAATAAGGCCATGTGGCTTCAAAACTTGGTTTATAAATGACTAAAAAAAAGAAGTGATATCTTACAATTTGGTAGTCTAAATTGGCAGTGAAGACTTTAAAATTCAAAACGATATAAAGAGAGAAAAGAAAACATTTATCGGATCTGAATTCCAAATCTTTTCCAGTCGACTAAACAATATTGGAATTGGAAAGTTTACCGACAACTCGAATACACATGAAACAAATTCGATTTAAGAAACTTCTATAACCTCAGCCACTATTTTGTTTCCCTATCTTAATATAGGAGGTATGGAGATGCACTATATTTTATTAAAGCTGTGTAAACAATAACAGTCAAGAAATATATATTTGTATAAAAAGTTATCGGTAACTTTGACGTTTTGTGACAAAACGTGAAATGATTAAAAAGCTATTCTCTACCTTACAGACAGTATTTTGTTACTGTTGTATCGACCTAATTGCAGGATATATGTCTAAGTACTAATTACACCAATTTTTCAGGGATTAAGAAGTCTTAATTTAGAGGAAGTTCACCCGCATTTTCTTAAAGGGAGAGTGGAAAAACGTTTAGTAAAAACCTCCCTCAGTACACCCTACTGGGATCGAACCTCGATCTCCCCGTATTCGACAGTATAATCCAACACGAGATTAGCGCGTCAGAACAAGCAGGCCACCGAAAGCGGTCACTGACTTGTTCATTGAATAAAGGAGGTAAGTGGGTCTTCCCGATCATCGAACATGGACACACCGACTGTACCAAGGTTAGATTTTACTAAATGGTTTCCCGATCTCCCTTCACGCAAACATTTGTCCAAATCAAAATATTAGCAACAATTCGGACGTGTTGTGATACTTGTGAAAATCTACAGTTCATTACCTATTTTTGGGGACCTCAACCACTTTTTTTATGAGATCTAAAGCTCTGTCATAATGGCGTACACATAACCTAATTTCCCTTATTAACGGAAAAAATATATATAGTCTAAGTATTACACCACTTTCTTTTGTTTAGAAATAATTTGTTACAATTTCAAAAATTTAGTTTTATAATTTGATGTAATAAATAATGTAATTGCAACTTTTATCGGTGTAGCTTATGCGAACTATTTTTTCCGAAAGTATTAATTTATGAAATTTTAAGCAACCTTTTAATAAACATTATTATTTCGGTTAAGATTTTAAAATAAAGTTGTTGGTATCTAGATGAATTAATTTATATGTTACCTATTGTGATCAATATACAGATATTAGTTAAAGAATTGCACACCAGAGTCGCGACTATCCGGCCTTAATTTGCGGCATTCCGGGCCGAGCAATTCAGAATCCGGGTGTAAATAATTTTCAGTTTGGGTTTGTGTACTTTTATTTTTAAATTTTTATAGAACATTTAACTCTATTTTAATAGAATTTACCCATTTTTCTGATTGCCGTGTAAAATAGGCACATATTAATTGTAGGGGGACAGTAAAAATTAAAAGAGAAAGACATGTTTTAAATTTTTACTATACAGTACTTTATTTTGGAAATGGAACATCGGTTACAAAGCAAGAACAACTAAAAATGGAGCGTAAAATGGATGACGACATGTATTCAGTAAATGTGTTATTGCTTATATACTCGTATACAGGTTGGTTTATTGTAAAACGCACTTGTTAACACTACGAACTGGGCCGGATAAATACGAAGGCCTGATAATCGTGGCTCTAGTGTATTAGGAAAACACTAAATAAAATTCTAACATAATCCCTTTCCTATTTATTAGTCAAAAGATTAGTAAGATATGAAACTGCTCCGTTACATTATGTACAGTAGCCCCGTGGCTTCTTTGATGCTGATTGACAGCTTACAGCTGACTTCTGACAGTCAACATTTAGGTATATATAGTAGCCCCATGGCTTCTTTGGTGCTGACTGACAGCTCACAGCTGACTTCTGACAGTCAACATTAAGGTATATACCTAAAGTTTGACCGTCAGAAGTGACATCCGCTAAATACATGGGTTTTTTTTGTTTTTTTGCAGATCATATGGCTCAGCGTAGGGATACATAATTTGGTCTGGTAACTTTTCAAAGCCGTCAGTCAGCACCAAAGAAGCCATGGAGCTACTGTACATGGCAGGGCGTGGTACAAGTACGCCCTTCCCTTTCCCGTTCAAATATCCTACGCCACCCTCCCTCTGACCATTAGTGGGGGGGGGGGG
>CABEEJ010003356.1:23785-52818 GCA_901482245.1 Timema douglasi
GGGGGGGGGGGGGGGGGGGGGGGAAGACAGTGAGACCCCCATTACGGTGAGTAAAAACACCGAGAAGAACCTTGATTTGATTCAAAATGGGGACTGAAGGGATTTCAATGTTTGTTACTGAGATAAGGAAGGCTTCGTTTAACACTTCGAAATATGAAAGAAAGCAACGCTATACAATCAAGTATATATAAAAGACGAAGCTTTGAGAGAGGAATTATTATCATAATTAAGTACATGATCCATACCTCAATTATAATCGAATAAATTGAAAAATGAACACCTGAACACAGGAATCGAGCCTGGGACTTTGGCTTAATAAGCCAATGCTCTAAAACTGAGCTATCCAGGAATCGTCCCATGCCCAGGGTCATTCTTCAATCATATTTTAAGGTAGATTCTGTGATGGACGTGTGAATATCATCCGTTACTAAGAGCTATCATTAATATCACAGCAGGTAACCTGGTGGTCTAGGGGTAAGGTATCAGACCTCTGTGTTGAGGGTCCGGGGTTCAATCTTCGGTCCCGGCACAGATTTATCTGATTACCAAACCCTTCCTTCGCCTCTGTAAAGACGTGTATTAATCACAACTTATGAATGTGGGGAATGCCAGGCCTCCACCGTAGTTCGGATACCACGTTAAACTGTAGGTCCTCCATTT
This sequence comes from Timema douglasi, assembly GCA_901482245.1. Lineage (NCBI taxonomy): Eukaryota > Metazoa > Arthropoda > Insecta > Phasmatodea > Timematidae > Timema > Timema douglasi. The sequence continues at coordinate 24,446 of CABEEJ010003356.1, forward strand.
TATCTCACAATCACCCTACCATTACACAATAGCGTAAGTGCGTACAACCCGAACGGGTAGTAAGACGCGGTGCCAATAATAATAATATCACAGCCACTGGCGACTAGGTTGTGAGATTCTGCCAAATAGTACAATCACATTGTACATTAGAAGCTAATCAATATGTAAAGGGCCCGGGTTCAACTCCTGTGTATTTTTTCCATTCATTCGACTTAGGAGTAAAGCTCAGGTGTTTACTGTCGATTGTATTGTATTGAGTCGAGTTAAGTTTTTATTCGTAGTAAATAAATCTAGTTTTCAAAATTAACATTACTCTCTCTTTAACTTAACTGGCTAGATATTAAAATAATACTTTTCAAATATAAAACGGTTTGACACTTTTTATTAATAATCAGAAAAATTTAGTATTATTATTTTAAAATTGAGATCAAATATTTGTAAATGTTGAACCTCTAGGTCATTTAATTTAATTTCAACGTTCCGACCACAGAGCGGGTTACCCTATACTCGAGTGGAATGTCTCTCATCAATATATTAACAGATGTAATCTCGGATATTGAGCTTGTTTTTTTTTTATCACCGCCCTGTGGAGCGACCATTTCCACAAGAGAATTCAAACCCCCCTCCAAAGTCCTCTTTCTCTCTCTCTCTCTCTCTCTCTCTCTATCTATCTATCTATCTCTCTGTCGTTTTCCTCCCCTACCCTCTTTTTGTAATAAACTGAGATGACAAACTTGTCACAGGAAAGTCGTAATTATAAAACATATTTGCTAAGTTGAGAGCTAGTTCCGTCGAGTTACATAACATGTCCTCGGTTATGTTCAAAATGTGTCTGAAGGAAGTTCGAGCTAAGGTCGACATTTGTTTTTTTGTAGTTTTTATTATAAAAAGTCAACCTCGGTGGTCTTGGGGGTAAAGTGCTCGCCTCTGGACCCGATGTTCGTGGGTTCAAACCCAGCTGGGGAGGACGAATTTTTCTAGAGCGATAAAGATCCGCAGCACAACTTCCTTCGGAGGAGAAGTAAAGTTTAATGTTCCATGTCGATTGTGACATTTAAAAGAACGCTAGAAGTTATGTGAAAATACCTTTCCCGGTAAAAAAAATTGGTAGACCCTTTTGCTCTCACTCATAGAAATTCTCGTTTGCTCATAAAATCAGAAAGTGCACGTTAAAAACCTCAAATAGATTAAATAAAAAATCCAGCACCCCCCCCTCCTCCCCACCTCCTGTTATTCAACAAATCTCCTGACTTCAAATTAGGCTAAGATTTCCTAATCTACCACTAACATCGTGAAAGCCAATTTTTTTAATGTTTGAAAAAAACAACTAAAAATTGGTTTGACGATTACAATAAGTAACTTCTCTCTTCGAGGGGGTCGAAGAAAAGTAAGAAACCTAGCTTACATCAAAACCCCAGAAAGATTTCATTTATTCGTTTAGGCTTCACTTCCCAATCGAAAAAAAAAATATTCTACCCACCTTTACTTTGATCCAATCTCAACCGATTTGATCTATGCTAGAATTGTAAAAGTCGTGATGAAATCGTTATGATTGCGTTTTTAGCAGGACTTTTTATTTATTTCAGCTCGATTTGTAATCAACTTATCCATAACCCATTTTTATTGTAATCTACATTATCCGCTTTAGGGATTAGAATTTAATTTTAATCCTATGGACGGACTTTGCTCATATAGCTCACCGATATGTTTTCACACATAGAATGTTAGGAAGCTTCAAATAAATGTGTTTCAATTATGAAGGTCATTTAATGTTTCATATGTATAAAAAAATTATAGGTTATATTACGTTTTATCATAGCTTTTATTATTATTATTATTATTATTATTATTAGTACCCCGTCTTACTACCCGTTCGGGTTATACGCACTTACGCTAATGTGTAATGGTAGGGTGATTGGGAGGTGAAATGGAGGACCTACAGTTTAACGTGGAATCCGAACCACGGTGGAGGCCTGGCATTCCCCACATTCACAAGATGTCTTGTCAGAGGTGAAGGAAGGGTTTGGTAATCAGATAAATCTGTGCCGGGACCGAGAATTTAACCCCGGCCGCCAGCACAGAAGTCTGACACCTTACCCCTAGACCACCATGTCACCTATAGCTTATATTAAAATAGTTCCCTTAGTAAAATAAAACTAATATAATTCATTTTTTATCAAACAATCCACCGTTATGGCCGAGCAGTTTAAATCCTCGAACTCTTATCGTAGTGTGCTTGACTCGACTTGTGAAAGTGTACCCGCATTTACAAGGAGAGAGGACGGGGAAAACACAGTGATAAATTACCTCGGAAAATTACCCACAGTGCACCAAGCTGGGATTCTAAATCAGGCCCCGTGGTTTAGTGGTCAGTGCACCTGGCCACGAACCAAGGGCTCACGGATTCGATTCCCGGATGATACCTTTAGTATTCTTCTCTTTAGAGAAATTATTCCAACGGTCAGCGTGGGTGAGTAAATTAGGTTTAAGTTAGGTTTAAGGCTCCTATTGTACCACACCTCCATAATCACTATCATCACATCAGCTCATTGAGTGTACGACGTGTAGACAACCTCTAAAGGCGCATCCTGGGCAACGTTCTGTTCCACCAGCGCGCCAAATAGTCTACATACAGGGGACCGAACTGGATGCCATATCCTTCCCGGTCAGTAATGCCAAACGCTTAAAAACAACACTTATTCCCCATCAATTCATTATATTATTTTCCTGATGACTTAAACCACTGATATAAGTAAAGAGAAAATTATAATAACTATACAGCCCGATGTCAATAGGAAGAGTCTTTTCTGACAACTAGAAAGGTTTGTCCTTTTTGTCATTGCGTCTTACTACCCATTGAATTTAAAGGCATATGTACTAATCACGTTAATGTGTAAGGAATAGGGGAGACTTAAAATAGAAAAAATGTACCCGATTTTTTAATGAGGGGTGTTAAAAAAAACTATCTATGAAAAGCCACTCTCAGCACACCCGACTGAGATTCGAACCACGATATAGGCATTCATGACACGTTAGACCACGCGGCCACCGAAAGGGGATGGTTAGTTTGTTCGTTTGTCCCCAAAGTGAATGTTACATGCCATAGTGCCAATTTCATAGTCAGATTGAGTGCTCTTTAAGGTGGGTGACCTGGGGGTCTAAGGGTAAGGTGTCGGAATTGTGTGCTGGGGTTCGGGGTTCAATCCTCGGTCCCGGCACAGATTTATCTGATTACCAAACCCTTCCTTCACCTCTGACAAGACGTGTATTAATCACAACTTGTGAATGTGTGGAATGCCATACCTCCACCGTGGTTCGGATTCCACGTTAAACTGTAGGTCCTCCATTTCATCCCACAATCACCCTACCATTACACATTAGCGTAAGTGCGTACAACCCGAACGGGTAGTAAGACGCGGTGATTATAATAATAATAATAATAATAATGTTCCTCAATCTAATCTAATCTAATCTAAAAATAGGACGACACCAACCTTGATCGATATTAGAGTTTAGGTAGATGTCTCACCTGGGGCGTACTTAGAGGGTTTTTTAGCGCCAAGTCTGACTAACAGTTCGGGCTACACGCTTGTACTAATCTGAATACGAAACTGTCCCATATATTTGTGAACACGGTGGAGTCTCTTAAGAGGTACTTTACTCAACGTCCCTCACGGTTCCTCTACTAGACACAGTAACTTTTAACCAAGTTTAACGAGACCCTAAACTCCCTTTACGTGACCGAAGGGTTCTCGATAAGACGTCGCTTTGACTCGAGGCCGTCACCTTCGACATAATTAGTTTACCCGACTGAGAGTGCCGCTCGGTTAACCCCAAACTTGGTACTAAGGGGGCCATCAACCAGAGGGGGGTGAGTAACCCCATATTCCGTTACCGCAACGATGAAGGCACAAAATCACCCATCAGCCCCCCATCTGTACGGTCCAGTTTTAATTGGTAGGACCTTATCTGATAACTATTGTTGTTACTAGATCTACTACACTGGATATCATCGCTGAGGTAACTGCATGGCTACTATTATAAAACAGCGTTGTCATTCTTTCGTTCCCGTGTCCCCTCAAATATAAGACAAGTTTGGCAACGCCGGTTAGTCGAGGTTGCCAGTAGCTCCTTCTTATCCCGGAACACCACCTTCAGACATAACTGAGAGCGAGGAGATTTGGCAACAATTAACAGAAAGAATGAAGATAAAGTTTTTCACCATCAAACCTGCATTTCCCTCAGCGATGATATTGGTTGTATCACGCATTTATTCAAATCACGTGAACTGCAGCGGTCACTTTTTATAGATATTATCAATACCGATAAAATAGCACAAATATTACGGTAAAATGTCATCAATGTTGGCTGTAACCAATTATTTTTGTATTTTCTAAAAAGCTCTACTTATGAGAACTAGACTGTACTACCAAGCTACTTTAACATAATTTTAATATTACCACACGGCCATTAGGATTTTTTAGACATTGCATCGCTCACCTTTGAGATAGCATGGAGATAGCTAACTCTCCCTGTTCCTTGACGACAGAATAAGTTCCGTCTCGATCAGGTGTGTCCCTTTTGAGTTGACTGGCAACAAGAAAACAGACAGACACTCGAGTTTTATTACATGTATAGATGGATTCTTCTTATCCAACTAAATTATGAATAAATGAAGGTTGTAAAGACGAGACTTGCTGTATATGAGACGAGTAGGCATAGAGTGTGGTGATATGGGGACATTGGAATATCACTAATGTTTTATCATCGGAAATCGATGGTATGAGCATGTAATGAGGATGTTGGAGTACATGAGATAGTAGAGGAAGCAAGACTGAGATGGTATGGGCATGTAGTGAGGATGTTGGAGTACATGAGATAGTAGAGGAAGCAAGACTGAGATGGTATGGACATGTAATGAGGATGGAGAAGGAGAGGATGCCAAAGAAAATGATGGAACTGAAGTATGTAGGGAAAAGACTGCAAGGAAGACCAAGAAAGAGATGGGAGAAGCAGATAACAGAAAATGTGTAAGTGGAAAGTAGAAAAATGGTGGGAGGATAGAGGAAGATGGAGAAATTTTACTAAACTGATCTGGCCACAAGCTGGAAACAATTGGTGATGATGAGGATGATGATTCTTCTTCTTATATATCTCAATTACATCATGATGATTCTAGATAATTCCTGCTGTGCCTGAAATCAAGAGGTGTGGAGTATCTACACGCGCGCGCGCGTGCGTGTGTGTGTGTGTGTGTGTGTGTGTATGTGTAGTAATTAGAGAACTTTGGAACATCGTGTATCTTTTATCGAAGACCAATCCTTCTGTCCAACTCAATAACGTCATGAAGATGTTAAGGTGAGATCTGCTGTATCCAAGGCGAGAAGGCACTTACGTGGTGTTAGGTGGTGTTTCTCTTTACTCTTATCTCTTATTTGAGGTCACTTCTTCTCTTCGTTTATCTTTCACTAGGGAACTCTTTGCGTCGAGTTAGCTGAGAGAACCTTATTGCGGAGGAAATCGAGCTACGTTCAGAAAATTGTGTTGGGATCATTTAGGAGTTTACGGTACATACAGAGCTGCGCCCTGCGGTCATCAGAGCAACCTAACGGAAGTGACATGAGTTGCTCACCTATTATTATACCACTATAAAGCCACATGGTTGACTCACTCACTGACATTAATGTTTACCCACGTTCAGGTGAGATATAAATTTGAAATTTGGTAAACTTATAGCTTCTAGCTTGTAACCGACGGGAAAATTCCAAATAGTTTTAAAAAAAAAAGTTTAACCTAAAAAAAAATATCAAAATGGTGAATCAACTTTAAAGTCATCGCTGACCTTCATTTAAAGGTCTCTTATGGTTAAACGGTAAGACTTACCAAAAAACGGCTCTGGAATTACATTAGCTTACATCCACTTGCAAAGAAAATTCACTGGGGCTTTGGGGGCGGAGCCCCTAACGAGCAAAGTGAGTTATATTACTATAACCATAAAGTCAGTTTTTTTACGATAATAGCATGAATGCGTACAACCCAAACGGGTAGTAGGACACGGTGCTAATAATAATAATAACCCGCGCTCGGTGGCGTAGTTGGCTAACGCGCTTGTCGTGTTGAGCTCGACTGCTGAGGACGGGGAGATCGAGGTTCGAATCTCGGTCGGGTGAACTGGGGGTGGTTTTTCCTAAATAGTTTTCCACTCTCCCTCCACGCAAATGCGGGTTCACTTCCTCTAAATCAACCTTCCCAATTCCTAATCCATCAGAGTAATTAGTACTTCAAGCGTATAACCCGAACGGGTAGTAAGACGCGGTGCTAAATATTATTAAATAATAATAATAATAATAATAATAGCATGAAAAACCATAAAGTTATATTCAAACTGTTGTCCTCAGTAGTCTTGCGATAAATTTGTTGCCTCAAGACCCGATGATTATGGAAAAGATAAATCAGGCTTGATTAAAAATCAATTCAAACCAATTTACAAAATTGGACATTCTTGCCAACTTTCCAAAATAATAATTGTATCCCTACTTTATAAACAATATTATATAATATAATTATCATATTAGGGTGTATTATAGCCTATAGGTCGTTTGGTTTATATAAAACTACACTAACAAATAAAATTAGAATATTCAAGAAAATCAGATTTAAATTGTGTAGTTATATGAACAAATGTAATTGTTAATTTGATAGCAAAATTATTAAAATAATTTGTACAATGTTCAGAATACTGGCAAAGTAATAATTATATAAATATGATTAAAGAGGAAGGTTGGGAATTGATATAATACCAATTTCAAGTTGCTTGGTATGGAGAATAACACTTTTTTCAAATAGAAATATAAAACAACTTGTAATAATGATAAAAATATTGATTAAAATAGTTGAAGTTAACCAACAACTTAAGGTGGATATAATGATTATCAAATAGTATAAAATATTGTTCATGAAATATTAAATTGATAAAATAAATGTATGAATATGTAATGAATAGTTATTTAAAATTTAAATCTTATATCTTAGATAAAATCCCTGCCCCTTGGCCCAAAAGTGAAAAACTGACATGTTTCGGTTACAAGAACCATCATCAGGAAAAACTAGATATGAAGAAAGATCACTACTTCAATTTATAATTGAATTAAATGAGTCATGAGTTATTTATTTATTAGGTTTACTTCTTTTTACTTAGTAAATTTTTTTATGTTAACTACAATATAATATTTTGTCAAATTAAAACTAATTTACACGATTTTTTTTTTAAATTTGTTGATATATATTTAGTTTTAATTGTTTACTATACTTATTATTTAAAAATTAGTATGTTTATATTTTATAATTTATTGTACACAATTATCTGTATATACTTCATTATCATACATAGCAGTGAATATAATATCAATGAAATTCAATTAAATCTAAATTTACTGCTAAATATATACAATTTAATTTACCGTCGGAAATCTACATCATCCAAAAAAAAGTTTACAGATGAATTAATTATGTTTTAATAAACATAAATATGTAATTAATATGACAAAAAAATCACCAATGCTCTTATTTGTTTAGATTCCAAGGTATTTTTGAATTGATTATAAAACAACATTAATTTTAAATGTAAAATGAGCTATTTGTTAAGACTTTAAATAGTTTCGAGGAATTCTTTACACATGTTTTAATATATATTAAAACACTTTTTTAATAAAGTCAAGATAAACTAGTTTTATTTGAAAAAACAAGTCATTGTTAATTTTTTCACTCACAAACCTTATGCGTTGATGAGTAAAAAAGTAAAAACTTCTGTGGCATTTTGCATAAAATATTTATCATTCCGACACAGTTTCATTTCTCAACCGCCCTCTTTACCCCACCTTTGTTCTTCCCCACCCCCCACCCCCACCCTTCCTCTACTCTCACTTCAAAGTGTGTCTAAAATTATATTTATCATTTCTCACAAGAAAAACATGTTTACAGTTTGTATTGACGAATGTTTTCGAGTTATGCTAAGCATTCAGATAACTTTACTTTTCTAAACTTTCGTGTTTGTTGATGAAAATAAAATTTAAAATAAAAGTTTTAGAAAAATCTTTCAACATGATGGTTTGGATATTTTTTTCATAGTTTAACGCTGGAAAACTTAATCTTATAGATAGGGTGTAAATCATAATCTTTACTTACTTAAAACATGAAAAGACCATAAATAAAATTGGTGTCAACACCATAAAAATAAGTTTAAATATAAAATTTTCGAACTCAAATGCGTATTCATGATGACATTTTTTTAACTCTAAGTATTATACTATAATTAAATTAGAATCGAAACTTTTAGGTAGTAAAAATAAAAATACGTCAACTAAATATAAATGTACTATTTTAAATATAATATTATTTAAAATAATTATTTTTATTTACTGATGAGTCTAATATCTATTATTGTAAAAACAGGGTTTTTATTATTTAAATTCTAAAATAAATCCTGTGATTTTCAAAAGAAATTTTTCATTTATTTATTTTTCGATCATTTATATCTATATTAATGTAAAGAAAAGAAATTTAATTTTTATAAAATTGTCCAACGATAATTCATGTATTGAATAATTTGAAAGGCCGGGGTTCAATCCTCGGTCCCGGCACAGATTTATCTGATTACAAAACCCTTCCTTCACCTCTGACAAGATATCTTGTGAATTTGGGGGAATGCCAGGCCTCCACCGTGGTTCGGATTCCACGTTAAACTGTAGGTCCTCCATTTCATCTCACAATCACCCTACCATTACACATTAGCGTAAGTGCGTATAACCCGAACGGGTAGTAAGACGCGGTGCTAATAATAATAATAATAATAATAATAATAATAATAATAATAATAATAATAATAATAATAATTTGAACTTAATGAAATAATGTATAAAGCTGTGACGCAACCTAAAATGTTCTAAAGGGGTTGGGTAAAATTAGGGGATGAATACATAATATGTTTGAAACATCAGTTAACATTTTATTAAAACAATAAAAAAATCCCCTATATTTTTCCGGTCTTCCCAGTGATTGGCACACCTGTTTACATTTATAACTAGAAAATTATTATAACTAAATACATTGCTACCTCTTATTTCAAACTTTCTTTTTATTATTTTCTTGTGAAATGTTACCTTTTATTTATTATAAAGTTATTTTCAAACATTTAAATGGGCACAGTCAGGCAATAATAATTTAAATTCACCTGACATTTTCCAATTAAAAAAAACTTAAATTAATAGACCACATTTTAAATTTTCTCTCCTATTCGGTACTTGTAAATCTACTTTCCAGAACTTTGAGCCCATTTATATCTTCACGCGCAGTTATGTTGTAAAAAAAAATTGTTTACAGCTATTTTTTATTCCCGTCTAAAACAAAAGCGTCTTTCTTGTGTACTCGGCTGGTAAAAGTGATTCTGCTTTGTTGGCAATACTGTCTGTGACGCATTGCAGCTACGCGAGATGGTCCAGGGTACGAACACGGGGAAGAGAGAAATAGAGAAGGAAAGAAGAGGAGAAACTAGATACATAAGTTGAAAGATTAGAGAGAAAAACTTGGTTTACTTTTTTTTTTTTTAGGGAGAAATTTTATTTCTTGAAAGTGTAATAATGACGTAACATTTTTTATTCTATAAGATGAAAAAAAAAATCTGGAAGTAAAAAATTGATTTATTGGTCAATATGTGTACAGCGATTTAGTTAAGATCATACAGAAGGGTTTCTTTGTCAGAATAAAATAGACTAACTCAATCCCACACATGTTTATGTTACAACAAGTTTATGAAAAAAATTGACAGTACATACGAGGTAAATTAAACGAACTAAATACAGAAATTAATGCTCTCTTTAAAATATATTCGTAGGTGACCTGGCGGTCTAGGGGTAAGGTGTCAGACTTCTGTGCTGGCGGCCGGGTTTCAAACCTCGGTCCCGGCACAGATTTATCTGATTACCAAACCCCTCCTTCACCTCTGACAAGACATCTTGTGAATGTGGGGAATGCCAGGCCTCCACCGTGGTTCGGATCCCACGTTAAAGTGTAGGTCCTCCATTTCATCTCACAATCACCCTACCATTACACATTAGTGTAAGTGCGTATAGCCTGAATGGGTAGTAAGACGCGGTGCTAATAATAATGATAATAATAAAAATATATTTATAACCGGTTAAGTTAAAGTTGTATCTGTTAAATGCTAGAGTAGTTTTCATTCATTAAAAAACCTATTTTATTATAAAATACAGGACGAATTTATATTTAAAAAATCTACTTTTACCCTTATGTTAAATACAATTACAGGAAATTGAGTAAATTTATTTTAGCATAGTAAATAATTTCTGTTATTTAAGGTTGTAGAAGAATGAATTAAGATTATCTAAGTTGGGGTGATTGATTTATGTTATGCTATAGATATAAGAATATTTAGGAAAAGTAGGTGACCCGATGGTCCAGAGGTAAGGTGTCAGACTTATGTGCTGGGGGTCCTGGGTTCAATCCTTGGTCCCGGCACAAATTTATCTGATTGCCAAACCCTTTCTTCACCGCTGACAAGACGTGTATTAATCTACTACTTACAACTTGTGAATGTGTGGAATGCAAGGCCTCCACCGTGGTTCGGATCCCACGTTAAAGTATAGGTCCTCCATTTCATCTCACAATCACCCTACCATTACACATTAGTGTAAGTGCGTATAACCCGAACGGGTAGTAAGACGTGGTGACTAATAGTAATAATAATATTTAGGAATATATAAATAAGAAAAATTTAGATTAATGTTAGTTTAAGTTAATTTTAAGTTATATTAAATGTGAAGGTAGTTTGTAAGAATCTTTTATTTGGCGTAAACCGTATTAAGAAACTATCACAATGGAATAGTGTTTACCCTCTAACGTTTAGAGGATACGTTTGGAGATTAATAAAATAAATATACTCTGTCATTGGTCATGGTCTAACGCTTCATTCTAATTCTATTCTAGACTGATATTCCAATGACGGGGAGATCGGGGTTTGAATCCCGATCGTTTATATTGAGGGAGGTTTCCCCCTCTCTCTCTCTCTCCACGCAAATTAGGGTACTTTTCCCTAAAATTGTACTTTGATAATCCCTATCCTATTAATGTAATCAGTGCATTCTTATCGTCAGAACGAATACTAAGATTAGGTGAGAGGGGAAATGTGTGTTACATCGTTATTTTTTTCGTTTAAAGGATTCTAATTTTTTAACTACAAAGTTCACATTAAAATGGTTTTCTACACCCAAGGACACGTAAACAAAGGCATCAATCGTATCCTGTCCGGTTATTAGAGAGACAAGCAGATCAAAACCCGGCTACAGTAGCCCCGTGGCTTCTTTGGTGCTGACTGACAGTTCACAGCTGACTTCTGACAGTCAACATTTAGGTATATACCTAAATATTTGACTGTCAGAAGTGACAGCTGCTAAACACATGTTTTTGCAGATCATATTGTCCGGCGTAGGGATACATAATTTGGTCTGGTAGCTTTTCAAAGCCGTCAGATGTCAGTCAGCACCAAAGAAGTCATGGGGTTACTATAGATGTACTGTACATCTCCAAATTTCACTTTACTCATCCTTGTACCGTTAGTGTAAACATGTGTCTATTAAGATTCTAAGCACGGGAATTAAGAGGTTCTTATTTCAATCCTTTTTTCCTTCTGTAACTTATTATTAATGTTTTGAATCACGCATGTGACATATTATACACCATTATTATTTCTTGACGAAATATTGGTTAGTAATTATAATCTTTTTGGCATAAGAATATTTTTTTGTCAATTTTGAACAAACTTGTATTTTATAAATTTCAAAATGTGTTTACTAATCTTAGGCGAGATATTATAATTTGGTTGCACGAATAAATAAAAGTTAAATTTTATTAGTATAACTTATGATGGTTGATAAAGATGGTTGGTAGAATAGCAATTGTTATTAGTAAATGTTATAATAGACCAGTGTTGTACAACTTGAAGTTAGCTGAGGGCCTTATTTTATAATCCGGGTCGCACAGGTGGAAATTAGGCGTATAGGTACATTAGTTACTTTATTCTATTATTATTATTATTATTATTATTATTATTAGCACCACGTCTTACTGCCCGTTCGGGTTATACGCACTTACGCTAATGTGTAAATGGTAGGGTGATTGTGAGACGAAATGGAGGACCTACAGTTTAACGTGGAATCCGAACCACGCTGGAGGCCTGGCATTCCCCACATTCACAAGATGTCTTGTCAGAGAGTGAAGGAAGGGTTTGGTAATCAGCTAGATCTGTGCCAGGACCTAGGATTGAACCCCGGACCCCCAGCACAGAAGTCCGACACCTTACCCCCTAGACCACCAGGTCACCTTACTTTATTCGATTCGCTCACAAAGTAAAACGGTAGACTAAACATGCTCAGCTAACAATGAGCAATGCAGCAGAGACAAGTGACATAAGAATGTTACATTATATGACTAATAACCAACATATCACATTAAAAGTATTATAATAATAATTATTCATATACAGTACAGAACAACAAATAATAGATATAATAAATTTTACACAATTTAAGTCTTATTATGTTAAAGGAATTCCTGGATGACGTTACTTTTTTTAAAAAACTTTTCTAATGAGTCACCGGCCTCAAAATATGCTGCCGAGGGCCACATGCGGCTCCCGGGCCACCAGTTGGATAGGCCTTAATTAGAGGGATGATAACATAACAATCTAAGACTCTAAATCACAGTCGTTATTGTCAATCGATTCTAACCCGCTTCGGTGGCCGCGTGGTCTAACGCGCTACTCTCGTGTTAGACTAGACTGTTCAAGACGGGGAGGTTGAGGCTCAATCCCGGCCAGGTGCACCGAGGGTGGTTTTCCACTCTCCTTCCACGCAAATGCGGGTGCACTTCCTCTAAATTATACCTTCCTAATCCCCAACAAAAATTGTTGCATTGGGTCTTACTACCCGTTTGGGTTATACGCTTAAGTAGTCTACTAATTACGCTAATGGTTAAGGAATTGAGAAAGTTTAATTAAGAGGGAGTGAACCGACATTTGTGTGGAGAGAGAGTGGAAAACCATTTAAGAAAAACCGCCCCCAGTTCACCCGACTGATATTCGAACCTCGATTTCACCGTCCTCGACAGTCTAGCTCAGCACGAAACTAGTGTGTTAGCTAACTACGTGACCTAGGCGGTTTTAATAATCCCTAACACACCAGAGTAATTAGTATATAGGCTTATAACCCAAACGGATAGTAAGACGCGATGCTAAATAAATAAATAACAATCCCAGAGGGATTATAGTTTAACAACTGGTTAGAATATAACGATTGTAAGTTGCGACCTTTTTCTAGACAGGGATGAATGTGACGATACTTTTGGTGATCCTCCCATTACACACCTCTTTGACCCCTGCTCCCCCCCCCCCCCCCCCCCCCCCCCCCCCCCCCNACGATACTTTTGGTGTTCCTCCCATTACACCCCTCTTTGCCCCCTGCTCCCCCCCCCCCCTCAGCTCTTCCCCAACCCTCAGCGAAATCATCCTCTTCCACCCCCCAACTCCCTACTTCCTCTCACCCCCGTCCATTAGTCCGCGACAGCTTTGTCACGTCAGTTGAGAATACACACTTCGTTGACCTCTCTGATTTACCTGCTAACGATTCTTGCTCTGATACTAACACTTCCTGCGTGATTCGTTTAAACAGATCACGAGTCACACAGTCTGTGAGAGAAACACACAACTGAAAAAACTATTTATCTTTTGTATTGTCCGCATACTGGTCTACAAACTAGAATAGAGGAGGGGGATGAACATTTTTGAACATTTATGGAAATTAGTTAGTAAACGTTTGCTTCTACGTCTGTTTGTTACGTGTGTGTTACCGTCCAAATCCGATTCCAGGTCAAACTATATCGGACAAAGCCGAATTGATACATCCTAAGAGCAACAAGATGTACTGGTTTCAAATTCGGATTTGTATTATAAATCTGGAATGCTCCATAGCGTTCATTACTAATTTAATCTCTTCATAAGAACTAAATTTGTAGGTTTTGTCTACCATATTGAATCCGCCATCTTGAATTTTTCAAATTCGGATTTATATCATAAATCTGGAATGCTCCATAGCGTTCATTACTAATTTAACCTCTTCATAAGAACTAAATTTGTAGGTTTTGTCCACCATATTGAATCCGCCATCTTGAATTTTTCAAATTCGGATTTATATCATAAATCTGGAATGCTCCATAGCGTTCATTACTAATTTAACCTCTTCATAAGAACTAAATTTGTAGGTTTTGTCCACCATATTGAATCCGCCATCTTGAATTTTTCAAATTCGGATTTATATTATAAATATGGTATGCTCCATAGCGTTCATTATCGGGAAGTTATAGAAAAAGCACTGAAAGTACATAAACATAATATGGCGTTTATATAATTATGTAGATTGTCCTATGTCTCAAAAGCAGAGGTAATCTAATCTTTTTCCAAAAAGGCACATGCACATTAACTTTAGTGTTTATCCAGCGAAGTTAATTTAAAGAGTAACTTTAACTCTATTGTCAGTAGTTACTATTGTAACGCACAGCTTAAGATCCATATTTAATAATGCTACATAATAAATGAAGAATATTTATATTTGGTTTATCGAACATATACTATCACTCTGTGTTTGATTTACTAAACATGTGCTAAAATCGTCATGTCTAAAAATGAACCCTGGTTGTCATCATAAACTTTATAATCTGAACCAATGATTTTATAATCAAAGAATGTGGCTATTTACACTTCAAGTTTTTTTTATACATATATTCCCATGTGACATTTTATGAAATATAAGTATGAACAATTTGTGATCAAAGTATCATTACAGACCCAAATTAAATAAATTGCGCATAAATAAGTAGCATGTTTTAATATAAGTAAAATATATAGTCAGTATATTATTAGTTATTTTAAATAGATTAAAGTTTTAAAATAGCTATTTTAACAGTGGAGGCTCGGGTATCGGCACTGCGGAACTGCAGCACCCCCTATTTCCACTTGATATTATCGATGATATTTAATAAAATGAGTCCTGTTTTCTTTAATTCTTTATTTATTTTTGTAGTACAATATATATTCCTTAAGCTTAATGTCATTACTTCAGTAGCCCTCCCCCAGTTTATGAAAAATATACAAAAATCTTTGTATGGAACTCTGCGCTTCACAGTGCCAGCGACGTGGTGTTCGACTGTTGTGCGCATGCGCACATAGAAAGGGGTGGGGAGGAAGTCGGTACTGCCAGGTAGAGAGAGCACTGTTGCCCTCACAGTGCCGGCTCTGGCATGATGGTGGAAGAAAGTTTTTTTTACACAGCGTGTGTCATGCTTAAATTTATTTTGGAAAAAAATCTAGATGTTTTTAGTGAAATTACAAAAATGATAAAAATCCTCTAGATAATTTTCATGATTACATCAGAGGCAGAGCACTGCTTTTCAACATTGAAAATAAAACTCTTTTAAGAAGCACTATGAATTTGGAAAGACTAAATGCGCTTGCAGTACTTTCAATGGAGAAAAATTTGCTCAATTAACATCCAGAGATCAAGGAGAAAAGTAGTGAACTTTTTGCACAAATTAAAACAAGAAGAATGGATTTAATTTTTAAATGAATAGATCAAACTTGAACTGTAACAATTTAAATTAAAGTAGGTAAAAAATATTTGGTTATTTTTTGTTAAGATTTTATCAAGTTCCTGAATAAATTTTCTTTTTATACATGTGTTTTTCCTTTTACACAATTTTAAATCAAAGGCTAAAAAATGTCTGGAGCAGCACCCCCACTAATTTTAGCTATATTTTATTACTGTATTTTAAATATATTACAAAAGAAAAAAATTAGTTAATATCAATTCATTTTCATCTTTACTCAATGATAAGCCTTTTAACCAATTGATTAAAATAATTCAATAATAGTAATTATTACCTTAATAATTTTTTTTAGAAAACGCTATTGTTTGAATATAATAAATAAATACATTTAGTGGCTGTAACTAATGACAAACTAATTTAGTTATCAGAGTTTTAACCAACAAAATTAAACTAATTTTATAAAGTTTCACTGATGTCAAAAAATTGGGAATTATTTTACTGGTTAAGTTTGTTAATGCATAATATAACAAGAAGCATTTCGTTCAATAATACAAAGGGGAGTGTTCACATGTCATAAGCTCAGTGCCACCAATGGTTTGGCAAAGTTTTCAGGTGTAATATTCACTAGCAACTTTAATTAAAGGAGGGAAGTTAGTATTGATTCAGTTAGTTAGTTGGTAGGCTTGCCCAGGTTCTTGTTAAACTTGGTCCATGTAAGTCGACGGCCCTTTATAGTTAAAGGGGCTATATCCACAAATATTATGATTCCAAAGTTAATACATAAAACTTTTACTATAAATATTTGAAATCGTAACTTAATTATTTCAAAACTGTTAACGTGATTATTTATTAAAGAAAGCTCTGTTAACTTTTAGAGCCTCTAATTATTCGCATGAGGTGGCACTGTATATCCACTTTTTATTTGTATGGATTTTTTTTTTCATTTACCAAAGAATTGTCTTACTTTTATATATGTAGGCTTGAAAACTTTGTTTAATTTTATGTATATTTATGATATGTAAATCGATACATATTAGCTCTAAAGTTTTATAAACTTAATTAAAAGTGTTCTTGGTTCCATAAAAAAAATACTTTGAAAACAAAAACGATCAAAAATTGAAAATCCGGCTGAACATGAAAATATATATAACATATCTAACACTATTGAAAGAAATAAATATTTCCAACCCTGATGGTTTCAAGAATTATTTTAGAATGAGAACCAATGTTTTTTAAGAGTTTTTGCGGTTCTTGGTTCCCAAAGGTCACAAATCATTTCTTTATCTTTCACTTCGGCCATGGCGTATGTTATTTAAAAAAAAATACTTTAAGGTACTTGACCCTGTTGAGTGCAAGTCTAAAACTTATTTTTTGGAACGGTGGGCGGGAAGGTGAAAGACTTGGCGTGGCTTCACAACCGACCAACGTATCCTTCCGCGTCAACAAGAACAGATGGATCACGGAAACCGTAGATGGCGCTAGCTACCGGACAGGTCTTGCGGAAAAATCGTACGTTTGGAAATATCAATTTTCTCGAGAACAAATGAAATTTTTATAGTAATATTTTCAACTCCTCTTCTAAGATAATTTATCAATGTTTATTAGGTGTTATATTTTATTATTATTTTATTATGCACCCGTCAGTTTTCTATTGAAAAATGTCAAAATTATTGATATCTTACCACGGTTAAAATTATGGAGGAGAGGTGTATATAAAAAGTATAAATTAATCAGCAAGCTTCTATCCTTGATCAAAGCTTTTCCGAAAAGAAAATTGCAAAACAATAAAAATTCTTGACAATAACCATTTGTGTTCCCATGGCTCTGCATTTACACACCAAATGAAACGGGCTAAGGTTTTCTCGCAAGGGGTAAATAATAGCTTTCCACGTGACAGTATTTAACCCCTTTTCATTGACTACGATATCATAATCAACGCCCTACTTCCCTTGTCATCCCTGGGATATCCCGGATAATGTCATGCTATGCTATGTTTTATATTTGTAGAATGGTAAGGGGAACTTGCCATCGTGGTCCGGTGGTCGATTGTTGACAGAGGACTAGTGATGAGAAGAGTCACTGGCTCGTCTATTGGACCGCTCTACAAACAATAGAAGGCCTTTCGCAACATGTCTGAGGGTTGTCATGTTTCAGGGAAATAATGTTCGTACGCTATGACAAAATAACTACACAAAAGTTAGTTTGGTTACGATCGGTTGAGCTGTATTTAACGAGTTTAGTAGGATTTCAGTAGGAAGAAACTTTCAAACATACTTTTTGTTGCGGTCAACAATAAGATGTTACTACACTGTTTGTGTTATCAGGTTGTTGTTCTTTTGACACCGCCTTTTACTACGCGTTAGGGTTATAACCTCATGTACTAATTAGGCTAGTGGGTTAGGGATGAGGAAGGTTGAATTTAGAGTAATTGTACAATCATTAGCAAGAAGAGAGAGTGGTAAAACATTTAAGAAAAAAACATCCCCAGTACACCCGATCGGGTTCGAACCCTGATCTAAACGTCATAGACTGTATAACCTAATACGATAGTAGCACCTTAAACCATGTGGCCACCGAAGCAGGTTGCCTATGTACTAATTACACAAATGTGTTAGGGATTAGTGAGGTTGAAACTAGAGAAAGTGTACTCGCATTTGCGTAGAAGGAGAGTAGAAGGCCATTTAGGAAAAACCACCTTCGGTAAACTCGACCGAAATTCGAACTTCGATCTCCCCGTCAGCGTCAGTCTAGTCTACCGCGAGAGTAGCGCGTTAAACCATGCGACCACCGAAGATCCGCCAATGAACAAGCTGAGCTATCTTCATCTTTCTAGTTTCTGATTTGCTCCAACTCGCCCAATGGTCAACTTGTTGAAGAGGTATGTATGACATATTTATGACGTCCTTTCAGGATTCATAAAACAATTTCAGTGGCATATCAGATGTTGGCAGCGGTTCAACAGGATGATTGCATCAACTATTTCCGTTATGGAGGGAGGTTTTATCACCCCTCCTGCACCGCTGACAATATCTTGCGGTCAAGGCACCGGGTTAAAGCGACCCGCTTCGGTGTCCGCATGGTCTAAGGCGCTACTCTCGTGTTAAGACTAGATTGCTGAAGACGAGGAGGTTGAGGTTCGAAACTAGGTCGGGATTTGTGAGGGGGATTTTTTTTAATGGTTTTCTACTCTTCCCCCCCACGCAAATGATGGTACACTTCCTGTAAATATAACCCTCCTAATCCCTAAAAACCATTAAAATAACTGGCACATACCCGAATGGGTAGTAAGACAAGGTGATAAAAAAAACAAAAACAAATTAACGAATTATAATTATATAATATTAAAATTAGTACCCGCCTCGGTGGCGTAGTTGGCTAACGCGCTTGTCGTGTTGAAGCTCCACCGCTGAGGACGGGGAGATCGAGGTTCGAATCTCGGTCGGGTGAACTGGGGGTGGTTTTTCCTAAATGGTTTTTCACTCTCCCTCCACGCAAATGCGGGTTCACTTCCTCTAATTCAACCTTACCAAGTCCTAATCCATTAGATTAATTAGTACTTAAAGCGTATAACCCGAACGGGTAGTAAGACGCGGTGCTAAATATTATTATTATTATTATTAAAATTAGTATAAAAATAAACATTTAAAATCATTATAATACTCTCAGCAATAGTTGAACTATAAAGTGGCAAATACGTTTAATGTATTTGTTTTTATTTATTTTCGTCAGCCATTATCAGCGGCCTAGTATTTCAGTGGATGCGAACAATTTATCTCCCATCTCCTTACCTGTCTGTCGTACATACTACCATAACGGTTGCATACAAGAAGTGAATGATAGGTTTCGGTTATACGAATTGTTTATAGTTACGGCCCATCTTTTTTTTTTTATGATGGTGATATTCCACCACCATTTTACTACCCACATGCACACGTGCAAAAGTGTATTATATCTTTTTTTTTTAAATCGTACCGCATCTTACTAACAGTTCAGTTTATAAGCTTCTGTAACTAATTACGCTAATTGTTTTAGGGATGAGGAAGGCTATAGTTAGAGGAAGTGTATCCGCATTTGCGTGTAGGGAGAATGAGAAACTATTATGGGAGAGATCTTCAATGCACCCGAACGAGATTCGAACCTTGATCTTCTCGTCATCTAAAATCTAGTCTACTGTGAAAGCTGCGTGTTAGATCATGCGGCCACCTAAGCGAGTATATACAGCTTTTTTTTTTAGAATATCAGTAAATAGAATTTTAAGCATATTTTTATTATTTTAATAAAAGTATGTCATTTTTGTAAAAAAAAAAAAAATTAACCAATCGCTACCATTATTTTTAATGATAAAATTTCTTGTTTTATGGAAGGACCTCTCATTTTTCTAGTAAATTTAAATTGAAATATACAGAGAAATGCGATTTAATTTTCTATATAAGTTAATAGTGTGAGATCATGATGTTTGATGTGATGTTTTACACGGGATTTTTTTTTATTGCGTTGGGGAAATATACGCAGTCATTACGCAAGTCAATGTTTCAGACGGGGAGGGGGGGATAAAAATGGTGGTAGGTGTGACGTGTTTGATTACGCATGCTTAGTGTTTTGTTAGTATGTTTGTTTTAACTCCGCGTCTTACTATCCATTCAAACTATGCACTTATGTACTAATTACACTAATACTTTTAATAATTAGTAAGGTTATATTTAGAGGAAGTGTGCCCACATTTTCGTGGAAAGAGCTTAAAGCAATTAAAAAAAAACGCCCTCAGTACACTCAACCGAGATTCTAACCTCAATCTCCTTGTCATCGGCAGTCTACTCCACTGTGAGAGTAGCGCGTTAGACCACCCGGCCACCGAAGTGGTCTTATCAGTCAATTGAATCATAATATATATTTTGGCTGTATATTTTGCTAGACATTTAGTTTCGTTTTCTACAGATTTTTCTGTACAAAAATCATGTAATTTGAACTTCTTTTTATTGTGACTAAAATAATAATAATAAAAATAACAACGTATCTACAAAATGAATGTACTATTTTAAGTGCAAACTAAAAATTTACATAGAAATATTATATAATAAAATTGAACCAATTGTGCTTTTAAATCGATTCTCACAACTTGTTAGCGTTTTCGCAGATTAAAATTTGTAGTTATTAATTGTTCATTAAAATTGCACTTAATGCTACCTTCAAAAATATTAGTTAATAAGAATAAAACACGTTTCGGTGGCCGCATGGCCTAACGCACTGCTCTCGCGATATACTAGACTGCCTAAGAAAGGGATATCGGGGTTCGACCCCAATCGCGAGCACCGAGGGTAGTTTTACTTAAATTATTTTCCTACTCTCCTTCCACGCAAATACGGGCGCAATTCCTCTAGACTTAAACTTAATAATCACTAACATATTAGTGTAATAAGTACACAGGAATATGACCCGAACGGTTAGTAAGACGCGCTGCTAAGATAATTAATAAGAATAAATGTAGCTAATCTGTTTATATTAATGTCTAAAATTTGGTTAAGGCTGAAGAGGGAAGTTTTAGAGTAGGTGCACCCTTATTAGCGTGGAGAGAGAGATAGGAAAACCAGATTGATGTATCACGTGTGGAAAAGCACCTTCAATTTATCTGATAAAGAGTCAAACCTTAATACACTCCTCCAATCACCAGCAAGCACAGTATCTCGCGATATAGACGTCTTAGACCTTGTAACCACAGGTGCGAGTATTGTGTGGTATTAAATATTAACATAATAATAATAATAAATCATTTCATAAATTATAATCTTAAGTGGAAAATCTTTCTAATTTGAGTAAAATACCAAACGTTTAAAAAAAAATCCCATCAAAATAAAACCACGTCTTTGAGAAAGGATATGAAGTGACGTCATAATTCACCAGGTCGTAACTCAAGTGCATTCCACCCACGCATGCGCACTGCCTCGACAGTCTTTAACGTCCCGCGACATGTGCTCTTCATTAACTGGACTTTTGACTTGTTCAGTAAAGTCATGCGGTCTGATATGGTACGTCCTCCATCTACTACCCTTGTCTCTCTATTTTGATAGATTTGGGTTTAAGGGTTTTAAGCGAATTTATAATTGATCTTGACACTTACTATATCCCAGGGTACAGAGGGACGTGAGGACCAACAGAATCATAAGACTCACTTTTATCTTGTGCGAGGC
This sequence comes from Timema douglasi, assembly GCA_901482245.1. Taxonomy (NCBI): domain Eukaryota; kingdom Metazoa; phylum Arthropoda; class Insecta; order Phasmatodea; family Timematidae; genus Timema; species Timema douglasi. The sequence goes on from CABEEJ010003356.1 coordinate 46,300, forward strand.
ACAAAAATTGTCTCGATTACAACACTTTCCCTTTATGGAACGGTACAAATTACCAGAGTATTTAACTAAACCTTGCTTGGTAAAACCTTTACAAACTTCAATAAACACGTCGAACGGGTAGTAAGACGCGGTGCTAAATAAAAAAATAATTAAAATACGTAGATGTGATATCTTTATAGCGATTAAAATGTTAAATAGTAAATCCTCAATAATGTTTAATTTTTGACTAAAATGTGTTCGTAACGATAGTACAAAATTTTAGTTTCCCAAAAATAAGAAAAACGAGTTTTAGAAATTTAAAAATTAATTTTAACATCAAAGCATCCCCCTTAGATTACTATTACTAGGTGTTCTGTCTTACGAGAAGTAAAATTCCTTTTGTCAGCGAGCTTAGACCGCCAGGGCGCCCTGTCACCTCCTTGATCTTCTAGAATGTTCTTCTTTCCTTCGTGTTACCCAATATTTGAATCATCCTCCTTCCTAAACTCCTCTTTCCCTCAATCGTTCCAGTTCTGACGTCGTACAGAAGACAGTTTCCCCTAGGGATGTGTCCGATACAGTTTGTCTTTGTACCGAAAAATCACCTCCAAAATGGTTCTCTTCTCACCCACTATTCTGAGGTCTTCTTAGATTAAGCAGTTAAAAACTCTTGTGAAAAATGAAACATGTTTTCTTTTAGACCAGAACTATAAACGTTATTAACCACCAACTTGCGAGGATCCCGTGAAAGTGACCAATGAATGATCCACGCCGTGTGGGTTTGATGACGTCACAGCTCTGTGCCCACCATTATTAGTGTTGACAGGACAGAGGACAAGTTGGCCCCCTCTTATTATCCGCCCCGACACGACGACGGTGCGCTCTGAGAGTACTCAAGTGTGGTGCGTGGTGGACAAGTGTCATATCAAGTGCGAGGCTTTCGATGGTGTGTTTGATTCGGTGGGGAATAAGTTTGTCCTTGGAGGGAACTACATTTTGTACTAGTATTATTTTAAAAAGATACACATTGTTACTGTTTCTTCTATGATTTATTTTAATTAGTTTATTTTATTGTTGTTTTACATTAATGTTTTTATATTGGTATGCTTAAATTTCATAGATACCAAGAGTGACTTAAATTGTAAAATTTAAGAAAATAACATGATAGAGGATTTTTTTATAATACACCTTTAATCATTTAAGTGTATTATTATTATTATTAGCACCGCGTCGTACTACCCGTTCGGGTTATAAGCACTTACGCTAATGTGTAATGGTAGGGTGGTTGTGATATTAAATGGAGGACCTGCAGTTTAACGTGGGATCCGAACCACGGTGGAGGGCTGGCATTCCCCACATTCACAAGATGTATTGTTAGAGGTGAAGGAAGGGTTTGGCACTCAGATAAATCTATGCCGGGACCGAGGATTGAACCCCGGACCCCCAGCACAGAAACCCGACACCTTACCCCTAGACCGCCAGGTCACCATTTAAGTGTAGACTAGGAAAATACTTTTTTTTTTACTTATATTTAAGCATCGCATCTTACTATCCGTTCATGTTATTCGCTTATGTACTAACTACACTAATGGTTTTAAGAATTAGTAAGGTTTTATTTAAAGGGAAGTATGACCGCATATTCTTGGGGAGAGTGGGAGAAACCAATTTGAAAAAAAAAAAACCTTAGTACACCTGACCGAGATTCGAACCTTGATCTCCCCGTCATCGGCAATCTAGTCTACTGTGAAAGTAGCGCGTTATATCACGTGTTTACCGAAGCTGGTAGGAAAATACTAACTAGAAACCATTGGGAGTCATGTGCTCAATTCTTATTAAAGTCGTGCGGTGCAACAAATAGATAGAGAGATGGGAGAGTTATATTAAAACTTAAATGGATTTAAGGAAAATACATTGTATTTTTGTTTTTATGTTGACTGGGAGCAAAAGTACCCCATAGGTTTTGATGATCATTGAGTCAGTCGGTCTCGAAACTCACAAAATCGCAACAAATTATAATACCGCTGTTATACTGTAGGGTGCAGATGAAGCAGACGTGAGCTAAAATACATATATTTATCATTTTTAATAAAAAATATATGTTTGGCCAAACTCTAAAAATGCTTCAATACATACATTTAGCTGAATTTTTTACACACAAATAATCTCGATAGCTCTTAAATATTTATCGCGAGCATCACAGAATTTGACCCAAGAATTTTATCTTAATTTAATAATGTTATGAGCTTTCTCCACTTAACTCATGCCAAATATTCAGGAACTATTGAGGTAAATATGTTTAGAAAATTAAACTAAATGTATCTATTAAAGAAATATTTGATCAGAGATTAAAGCAACCGACGGTATCGTCTCGGCAGGAGTGTTGAAAGTACCGGTGTCGTGACGTCATAATGGAACTAGAGGAAACGGGCAGAGGTAAGACGATGGAAGACGATAGCATCCCTCCGAGCCAGTGTTCGACGCTCAATATGAAAGATGCCAAGAAAATGTCCTGGGACGTTGGATACGATGAGACCAAGGTAACTTGTGAAGTCCTCGCGGGACAACTGAATAAGTTTCAGGACTTTGTTCCTAGAAATTACAGGGCTGGTTGTTTGACAAGACATGTTATGAAAGTTTAAACGTTAGTTTAGAAATTTACAGAATATGTTATTACTATTATTATTATTAGCACCGCGTCTTACTACCCGTTCGGATTATACGCACTTACGCTAATGTGTAATGGTAGAGTGATTGTGAGATGAAATGGAGGATCTACATTCACAAGATGTCTTGTCAGTCTTGTCAGAGGTGAAGGAAGGGTTTGGTAATACAGAACATGTATCTAACAACTAACCATCTGAGAAAAATATGTTTTATCTTTGATTACTAAACTGTTTCTTAACTTACCCATCTATAAGTTTGGTCTGTTTAAAAATAAGTATTATAGATAATATATATCACAACTTAATCATAAGAAATGAGTTCCAACATTTATTTATTTTAATGTACCCATCACTCCCCGCACCCCCCCCCTTTAACAACGCCCATGTCGAAACCAAACACCTTTCTCCTTGTGGTAAATTCAAACCACACTGTTTTGTGCACGTGCGGTGGGGGAAAAAAAAAAGATGACTATACAAGAGCTTGTCGAATGACGTCACGCGGGGGTCGTGCTGGCTAAACTAGAATTTATCTTTCCTTTACAAGCGAAATTTCAAGGAGCACATCCTCTCAACGCCCATACACTCCCTACGAGAAGTGAGTAGACCACTTCCAACGTTCCTTTTAATACCTTGATTGGGGGACCGGGGTTCAATCCTCGGTCCCGGCACAGATTTATCTGATTACCCAAACCCTTCCTTCACCTCTGACAAGACATCTTGTGAATGTGGGGAATGCCAGGCCTCCACCGTGGTTCGGATCCCACGTTAAACTGTAGGTCCTACATTTCATCTCACAATCACCCTACCATTACACATTAGCGTAAGTGCGTATAACACGAACGGTTAGTAAGACGCGGTAATAATAATAATAATATCTTGACAGGAATGGCATCATATAAAGACCAATTATTAAATATCTGTAGAAAGAAATTTAATTAAAAAGTAAACAATAATAAATAGTAAAAGATTACAGCTATGTTATTTTATTTGAACATTTTAAAATACATTGCAAGAATGGTTGTACATTTTAAGGTATCATTTCATCTCATTCAGTATGCCTTGGAAGTTTGAATATATTTAAATATACTAAATTTTTAGAATAGATTTTACATTTAAAAAAATATAGTTACATATTAATTTAAGAGTTCCATTTTTTTTAAATAAGGTATATCTGGCGTTGTAAAAATAATTCTTTTTTAAAAATTAATTTATTCACGGCGTTTTACTAACAGTTTGGAGTATACATATATGTGCTAATTACGCTAATATATTAGGGTTTAGGAAGGGTATATTTAGAGGAAACGTACCCACATTGGCGTGGAGTGAGAGTGTAAAGCCAGGGAAAAACCACCCCTATTTCGCCCAACCGGGACTTTAACCCCGATCTATGAGTCACCGACAGTGCAGTATATTGCAAATGTGACACCTTAGACCATAGTGCCAATAGTGTGGGTAGTTTTAACCTAAATTTCCATCTAGTAAATAAGGGATATAATGTAAAAATAAAAATAGTAATAAAAATAATACTGAATTGGTATACCTAGAGGTGAGATGGAAGGAGACGCGAGAAGAGGCTGGTGTATTTGCAGTTAATTGACAAAAACTTATTTTTTGCTGAAATAAATAAAATATATCTCCAGTAGAAACGTAGAGTTTAATTTTCTTCACATGTTGATATCAACAGTTCGTGGGTTCAAACCCCGTCTAGGTGAACGGATTCTTCTTGAGTGATAAAAATCCGTAACACAACTTACTTCGGATGGGAAGTAAAGCCGTCGGTACCATGTATAATGTGGCATGCAAAATTTGTAAGCTCTTTGAGCACGCTCATTGGAATTCAGTACGGAAGGAAACTGGGTAGTACTATACTTCATTAAATCCCCTAGTACATGAGATTTCTACCAGATAGTGCAGGCAGCACTAACCATCCGTAGGGTTCAATACACGGGTAGAAATCTTTAGAAGAAAAACCTTTCAAATGCTATACAAAATAAATATAGTATAGCCAACCTTGAAATCAATTTATTATATTATCATTATTTAGATTATTAAATTGTCAAAATTGGCATAGGAAAGGCCTTCCGAAAATACTTTTTTTTTCTTACCAAAATCCTACCATATAGTATTATTATTATTATTATTATTATTAGCACCGCGTCTTACTACCCGTTCAGGTTATTAGCACTTACGCTAATGTGTAATGGTAGGGTGATTGTGAGATGAAATGGAGGACCTACAGTTTAACGTGGGATCCGAACCATGGTGGAGCCTGGCATTCCACACATTCACAAGATGGCTTGTCAGAGGTGAAGGAAGGGTTTGGCAATCAGATAAATCTGTGCCGGGACCGAGGGTTGAAACCCGGACTCCCACCACAGAAGTCTGACACCTTACCCTGAGACCACCAGCTCACCGGCCTACCACATAGTACAATTTTTTTTTTTTTGTTTTTTTAAAAAAGTTTTCCAGAACGTCCTCATACAATATTCTAATATAGCTTATGTCGTATATATGGTTCCATCATCTTCTTTTCCAACTATATGATTTTCCTCATAAAAACCATTAATAAAGTCCGTGAAAAGTACTGTTATTTTTATCAGACAAAGGTTTTATTTATTCTCCATAAACTATAAAGCAACTAAATAACATTGTGTGTCGAGTGTCTTCTTTTTTTAAAAAGTTAATTCCATTTCAATATTGTTTTAATCCTAACTAATAATGTACATATCCTATACAAACTAGTTTAATAATACTAGTAGTCTTTATCAAAATGTTTTAGTTACTTTACATAATTTACTCACTCCTTCTACGTGTATGCTAATTTGGATTTATCTAGTTTATGCAGCTCGTAAAGTTTAAACCACTTAGATTAAGTCGTGTTCAGCCCTTATACATAACATACAAATAATAACAATAATGTAACCCATTAAAAATATTCACACTAAAACTTGATTTGAAGTAATGTTGGTTTGTATTAATTAAGAATACTACCATTTTTTTTAAAAGTTTGTAATCGTAATAACTTAACCCTGCGTTTTGATAAAAAAATATTGTGTTTAAAAAAACATTTCAAATATAGCAGTAAAATTAAATTTTTGACAAAACAATGCTAATATTATTGTGTAGCAAATTTCTAAGTGTCCATATAGTTCCTATACAGGGTGTACATAAAATATACATCACAAATACAGAGTTCCCATCGCTTCAGTTATCAAATGGTTTAAGGCGTCACGCTTGTGTTAGACTCACTTGCTGAATCTGGGGGTGGGGGGGGATTAGAGTTCGACTCCCTGTTGGGTTTATTGAGGGTAGTTTTATCCTAAATGGTTCCCCACTCTCCTTTCCCGCAAATGCTGGTAAATTACCTCTAAGCAGGTTCCTTCTTCATCCCCCTACCACATTAGAGTAATCTTCATATACATACGTATAACCTGAACAAGTAGTAAGATGCGGTGATAAAAAAAAACAGAGATCCTTTGTTTATTCACGCTAAAAAAACACGAAGCAGTATAGAAGTGTGGACTATTCTGGACCCATCAATTATTTCATCTCAGGATGATTGAGTTAATACGTGAAGTCGTGCATAGTTGCTCTAACAAGGGGAGGCCACGACTTTCGGATCACGGATTATCTTCAAACTTTGTACACTTATAGTAGTCCATTAGGAAAACATAATGAGCAAGTAGTAAGGCGTACTACTTAGGCGTTTTCGAGAAAATCACAAGAGAAGTTTGACGCGTCGAATATGTACTGGTGCGTTGCGACTATAAGCACGAGATGGTGGCGGTAGAGTGGTTAGCGTTCAAGCTCTGTAATCACTGGTTCGCTGGATCGAGTCCCGCTCATCTTCTTTTTTTTAAAGACTGGTCATATTATT